>ONZH01012920.1:0-24633 GCA_900303285.1 Rhinella marina
CCCAGGAAAGGAGACCAAGAGTCACCTCTGCTGCGGAGGATAAGTTCATCCGAGTCACCCAGCCTCAGAAATGGCAGGTTAACAGCAGCTCAGATTAGAGACCAGGTCAATGCCACACAGAGTTCTAGCAGACACATCTCTACAACAACTGTTAAAGGGGTATTCTCATCTTAGACAATGGGGCACATCGCTAGGATATGCCCCCATTGTCTTATAGGTGCGGGTCCCACCGCTGGGACCCGCACCTATATCCAGAACGGAGCGGGAGCGCTGCGCCTGGAGGACCCCAGGTTTCCAGGGGTTCCGGCCACCACCAGGCGCAGCTCCCCGCGCCGCTCATAGAAATGAATGGGAAGCCGGGCCGTGCATGCGCGGTGCGCTCCCATTCGTTTCTATGGAGCCGACGGAAGTAGCCGAGCCAGCGCTCGGCTATTTTCGGCGGCCCCATAGAAATGAATGGAGGGCGGCTGCGCATGCGCAGTGCGCCCTCGTTCACTTCGGGGGCTCCGTTCTGGAAATAGGTGTGGGTCCCAGCGGTGGGACCCGCACCTATAAGACAATGGGGGCATATCCTAGCGATATGCCCCCATTGTCTAAAATGAGAATAACCCTTTAAGAGGAGACTGTGTGCAGCAGGCCTTCATGGTGGAAACCACTGCTAAGGACAGGCAACAAGCAGAAGAGAACACAAGGAATGGACATTAGACCAGTGGAAATCTGTGCTTTGGTCTGATGAGTCCAAATTTGAGATCTTTGGTTCCAACCACCGTGTCTTTGTGCGACGCAGAAAAGGAGAACGGATGGACTCTACATGCCTGGTTCCCACCGTGAAGCATGGAGGAGGAGGTGTGATGGTGTGGGGGGGCTTTGCTGGTGACACTGTTGGGGATTTATACTGAACCAGCATGGCTACCACAGCATCTTGCAGCGGCATGCTATTCCAGCCGGTTTGCGTTTAGTTGGACCATCATTTATTTATCAACAGGACAATGACCCCAAACACACCTCCAGGCTGTGTAAGGGCTATTTGACCAAGAAGGAGAGTGATAGGGTGCTACACCAGATGACCTGGCCTCCACAGTCACCAGACCTGAACCCAATCGAGATGGTTTGGGGTGAGCTGGACCGCAGAGTGAAGGCAAAAGGGCCAACAAGTGCTAAGCATCTCTGGGAACTCCTTCAAGACTGTTGGAATACCATTTCAGGTGACTACCTCTTGAAGCTCATCAAGAGAATGTCAAGAGTGTGCAAAGCAGTAATCAAAGCAAAAGGTGGCTACTTTGAAGAACCTAGAATATAAGACATGTTTTCAGTTGTTTCACACTTCTTTGTTAAGTATATAATTCCACATGTGTTAATTCATAGTTTTGATGCCTTCAGTGTGAATCTACAATTATCATAGTCATGAAAATACAGAAAACTCTTTGAATGAGACGGTGTGTCCAAACTTTTGGTCTGTACTGTACTGCGCCCTGATAGTTGGGGGTAACTGCTTGTATTATGGGTACTGCCATAACATGCCCACCCCCGCTGCTCCTCTCCCACCGCTTATCAGCGCCTCCCCCTCTCCTCCATGCTGGGAGGGTGGCTGCGTTACCTTGCTCTATCTCAGGCTGTATAGCAGCTAGAGATATGAAACAATCTAGCTGGAGGGCCGCAGGTTGAGCATCCCCGATCTAAACCCTTCCATTGTAGCTCTGGCTGGATGTTGAGGGTCGTTGTCCTGCTGGAAGGTGAACCTGTGCCCCAGTCTCACGTCTTTTGCAGCCTCTGCTAGGTTTTCCTCCAGGATTGCATTTATGAAGGCTGGTGATTTAGACGCGGTCTTAGTCCCTCCTGGATATCGTGTATTGGACGCCGTAAGTGCGGAGAGGCTGACACTACTGCAGCCCCTGCATGTGACTACACGGTGCACGACCACCGGACACCAACCTGCACCAACAGAACGCCCTGGTGAGGTGGGCCTGCTAAGCCTCTGGTCCGGAAGAGCAGGTCGTCTGCAGCAGTGGGGTCAGGAAGCAGATACTGAAAAAAGATGTAGCAGTGCTGGTCGTGTAGAGGAACTGTAGATGCAGAGCCGGTAGCATGGCAGGTTTGGTGGAGTCAGTGGTGTAGCTAAGCTGAAGCTGTTGCAGAGTTGATGGTGCAGCAGAGCTGACAATGATACTAAGTTGATGGTACAAAGATTATAATGTTTTGAACATTGGATGTAGCAGAGCTGATAGTGTTGTGAACAGGGGATGTAGCAGAGCTGACAGCATTCTGAACAAGGCTTATAGCAGGGCTGATATTGTTCTAAACAATGGATGTAGCAGAGCTGATAGTGTCCAGAACAAAGGATGTTGCAGGGCTGGTAATGTTATAAACAATGCAGAGCAGAGCTGATAATGTCCTGAACAGTTTAAGCAGAGCTGATGAGGAGTTGAATAATGAATGTAGCGGAGCTGATAATGTCCTGAACAGTTTAAGCAGAGCTGATGAGGAGTTGAATAATGAATGTAGCGGAGCTGATAATGTCCTGAACAGTTTAAGCAGAGCTGATGAGGAGTTGAATAATGAATGTAGCGGAGCTGATCATGTATGAAATAAGGGAAGTAGCAGAGCTGAGGTGGTGGTGGAGCCGAACATGTGACAGACCTATAGTAGTGGCCATGAAGACATGTTGTATACATTAAATCACCCAGTGGGATATCGTCACCGGGCTGCTGCAGAAACCTGATGGAGAAATGATGGAGCCGGGGCGGGTGGAGAGTCAGCAGGCGCCGCTGGGACCAGGAGCGGTAGCACCTATACATTATTTCTGACATATGGTGCAGTTTCGGATACCTCCACATCGACCAATACAGTCATACATTTATCCTGATCATCGTTTACCAGGCGCAGCTCCAGACATCTCCTAGTGGCTGTGCAGGGAATTACAGCTCGTTCCTGTTTGAATGAGCTTGCAGTACATTTTACAGCCGCTAGCCGGTCTACAGAGCTGTGCTAGTTCTGGTGCAGTGCGACATCTGCATTTATCATCAGGAGCAGTGTGGATATGAGGTTTTAGTCTCACAGGTTTTACCCAGGAGGAGGAGCTTCACTGGGAAGTGCTCCTTGCATTGAGCTGCCTCTCAGCACACAGTGAAGCCCCGCCTCCTGGGCATTTGCAGGAGCAGAACCTGACAGAATGAAACTTCATATTCACACTACTCCTGATAAAAAAGAAAAACCTCACAAAAGGTATGCTTGTCTTGCTCTCTAGTCAATGGTCAAAACTGCTGACAGATTCCCTTTAAGGGGGTTTTCTGTGAGTTTAATATTGATGACCTATCCTATGCAACTTTTTACCATGCTTTTGAGAGTTAACTCCTCGCCTCTTTTCAATTTCTGCTTGCTGTCAGTGAATGTGAACATTATTTTCATCCAAAGGCCGAATGCATATTCTTGCATTTCTGCTGACACAGTGTGACGGTGTAAGTAAGACTGGTCACGTCTGAGTCCAGGATATTTTTGCTGTTGCTTTGTTAAAGGGGTTTCAGACGAGCGTGAACTCTGCTCCTGTGACAGGACCTCAGGGCATTATCATGATTTATAATGCTGTGTGTCTCTGCCCGACCTCAGCCCTAATGATTTGTGCTCCTATGATGTAGTCTGTACAAATCATTACAGCTGAGGTCGGCCAGAGAGACACAGCATTATAATTCATTGTAATGCCCTGAGGTCCTGTCACAGGAGCAGAGTTCACGGTCCCACACGAAAAATGTTCCTGGTCACTGTCCTGGGAATTGGACCCCCACCGATCTGATATTGATGACCTACCCTGAGCATAGCCCATTGATATCTAAGTTCACGGTGGATTGCCTACACATACACATTGTAACAAACTGCAGCAGTGTGAAAGTAGGAATTGCAATCTAACCTTTCCCCATTCATCTCCAGTCCACAACCTGTCCCTCTCTCCTCCTCTATCATCTCTATACCTCACCCCATCTCCTGATACACATGTAATCTCCACCCAACCCTGTCCTCTCCATAATCTCTGACTCCAACTCCTGCATTACCTCTGACCTCATCATGTAAATCCATCCCAACCTGTCCTCTCCCACTCTGACCTCTCTGATCCTAATGTAATCCTGATATTCCCTCACATGTAATCTCCAGTCCACAACCTTGTCTCTGCTCCATACATCTCTGTCCTCTCCATACATTCTGACCTCATCTCCTGATACCTCTCACATGTAATCTCCAGTCCACAACCTGTCCTCTCCATACATCCTGACCTCATCTCCTATACCTCCTCACATGTATATCTCTGACCTCATCTCCTGATACCACATGTACTCCAGTGTCCTCTCCATACATCCTGACCTCATCTCTGATACCTCCTCACTGTCTCCAGTCCACAACCTGTCCTCTCCATACACTCTCTGACCTCATCTCCTGATACCTCCCACATGTAATCTCCAGTCCACAACCTGTCCTCTCCATACATCTCTGACCTCATCTCCTGATATCTCCTCATATGTAATCTCCATCCACAACCTGTCCTCTCCATACATCTCTGACCTCATCTCCTGATACTCCCCACATGTAATCTCCAGTCCACAACCTTCCTCCATACATCTCTGACCTCATCTCCTGATACCCCTCACATGTAACTCCAGTCCACAAACCCGTCCTCTCCATACATCTCTGACCTCATCTCCTGATACCTCTCACATGTCATCTCCAGTCCAACCCCTCTCCAACATCTCATACCTCCTCATCTCCAGTCCAGTCCTCTCCACATCTCTGACCTCCTCCTCCGATACCCGTCAAACATTATACCTCGTCCCTCTCCTCACATGACCAGTCCACAGGGGGCGCTAACAGAATCGGAAAATGTCAATGTACATAAAGACACACCAGATGCACAGACCCGAGCAGTAGGTTTGATCGGCCTTGTCCACTGTCATACAGTCCGCCATGGCCTCCTGATAAGAGAAGATTGTGAGAGAGTATCTAAGGTGACTCTCAGAACTTCGAAAAGGAGTCGCGAGGAGTCGCGCTGACGTGGAGCGTGACGTGTACTGCTGCACCCATAGCGCAAGAAGGAATTCCTGGAGGACAATATCGCTAAAATAAAGGCTGAAAGACGAAGGCGCCTTACTGCCCTCAACGGAAGTACCAGCACTGACCCTCACACTTATTCATCTCTTGTGTCATCAGGAATGATGGAATGAATGTATATTAGATGAAACCCCGTTGTGACTTAACAAGCAGAAATTTTCTTAATATTCTAGTCTGCCTGAGATAGGTAGAATGACTTAGTCTGGCGGCCAGAACAGTAGAGGCCCTGCTGCAGCCCGGTGCCTTAGCTACATTCACATCTCCTTTAGAAGATCGGCCTGATCCAGTGCAAAAAACCTTGCATGCAACAGTTTTTGTCCATCCAAAAGCTGGCTGGATCACCGTCGGACCTCAATGCAGTCGGTGGCGATATGGCGGTGATGTAGAGGATCCGGCGGGCTGCTCTGTGCCAGACCTGCCGCATGTGAACGAGGTCTTGCAGTCAGACACACACACGTTTCTAAATGACAGGATAGGCCGACTCATTGACGCCTATGGATGTAACGCTGGACGTATGTCTCGTAAAGCACTGATCATGGAGGGTGGAGCATGATAACAGGGGTCACTAGGTCACATTCGTGTACAAAATAAACGATGATAAAGGAGAATGAAGGTTTAGTGGCCCTTTAAGGCCATATTCACACGAAAGGAAAGAAAAAAAGGCGGTCATTAAAAACGGGCTCGCTGTCAGTTTTTCATTAAAATACTTTTTTTACATTCCAACCCCTGCAGTGCCCTCAGTACATTCCCACAACGTCCCCATTATATATAGTGACCCTTCTGTAGTGCCCCCAGTGTCTATAATGACCCCCTATAGTACTCTCATTATCTATAATGACACTTCTGTAGTGCCCACATTATCTATAATGACCCTTCTATAATGACTGTAATGACCCTTCATGTCTGTAATGACCCCCTATAGTACCTCCTTATATCTATAATGGCCCCCCTGCAGTGCCCCCCTATCTATACTGCCCCTTCTGTAGTACCCCAGTGTCTATAATGACCCCCTATAGTACCTGCAGTGCCCCCATTATCTATAATGCCCCTTCTGTAGTACCTCCATTATCTATAATGGCCCCTGCAGTGCCCCCAGTGTCTATAATGCCCCCTATAGTACCCCCATTATCTATAATGACCCTTCCTTATACCCCATTATTATAAAGCCCCTTCTGTAGTACCTCCATTATCTATAATGGCCCCCTGCAGTGCCCCCAGTGGTCTATAATGCCCCCCATAGTTCCCCCATTATGTATAATGACCCTTCCTTAGTACCCCCCTTATCTATAAAGCCCCTTCTGTAGTACCTCCATTATCTATAATGGCCCCCTGCAGTGCCCCCAGTGTCTATAATGCCCCCATAGTACCCCCATTATGTATAATGACCCTTCCTTAGTACCCCCATTATCTATAAAGCCCCTTCTGTAGTACCTCCATTATCTATAATGGCCCCCTGCAGTGCCCCCAGTGTCTATAATGCCCCCCATAGTACCCCCATTATCTATAATGACCCTTCCTTAGTACTCCCATTATTATAAAGCCCCTTCTTGTAGTACCTCCATTATCTATAATGGCCCCCTGCAGTGCCCCCAGTGTCTATAATGCCCCCATAGTACCCCCATTATGTATATGACCCTTCCTTAGTACCCCCATTATCTATAAAGCCCCTTCTGTAGTACCTCCATTATCTATAATGGCCCCCTGCAGTGCCCCCAGTGTCTATAATGCCCCCCATAGTACCCCCCATTATCTATAATGACCCTTCCTTAGTACTCCCATTATTATAAAGCCCCTTCTGTAGTACCTCCATTATCTATAATGGCCCCCTGCAGTGCCCCAGTGTCTATAATGTCCCGCATAATAGTTCCAGTATATATATAAGGCCCTGAAAGAGACCTTTAAGCCGTCTTAATGTCCATTAGATGGGTGCACTGTTTAAAGGGGTTGTCCAAGTTATTACTATTGATGACCTAATGCTCAGGATAGGACATCAATATAAGATCAGTGAGGTCTGACACCCGGCACCCCTGCCGATCAGCTGTATAACGAGAAGGTTGAGCTGTGCCAGCGCCGCCTCCTCTTCATTGTTTACCTGCGCGCCGTGTATAGGACCGAGCCGTCCCATAGAAGTGAATGGTATCACCGCTGCGGATGTGACGACGATCGGGTAATCAATGAAGAGGAAGCAGCGCTGGCACGGCGTGCGCCTCCTTGTCAAACAGCTGATCGGCGGGGGTGCCGGGTGTCGGACCCCCGCCAATCTGATATTGATCACCTATCCTGACTATAGGTCATCAATATAAATGTAACTTTTTACCATGCCTTTCAGAATTAACTCCTCGCCTCTTTTCAATTCCTGCTTGCTGTCAGTGAATGTGAACATTATTTTCGTTCAAAGGCTGAATGCATAGTCTTGGACGACCCCTTTAAAAACGGGCCCATTAATTTCATTGAGGTCCGTCTGGCCGTGAAAGGAGATGGTGGTTAAAAAAACAGCCATGTTTGTGACCCCCATAGACTTTGGGTCTAAAAACTGCCGTGTGACGGGCGGTTTTCACCATTGTGTGACTGTAGCCTTAGCGGCGTTCGTATTCGTGGTGACCACTCCGCATGAAGGGGAGCTTTTTGAGGTCTGTAGCTATATGAAATTTTGAGAAAACTTTGGAGGAGACCACAAGTTAGGGTAAGTAGAGTTCACAATACCCGTCTATGGGCCGTTCACCAGGATGATGTTATTTACTTATTTGACCACAAGGGGGCAGTGGAAGCCTTCAAGATGGCATTTTTAAGAGGTGGACTGGAAGCTGTTCTGTTTTCTATAGGAATTTTCTGCTCGGTTGTTAGAAAGTTGTGAAAGTCATTCCTCTGTCACTGGTGGTCGCGCTCTTAGTGGGACGGGGGAGTCTGATAGTCCTGTAGGACCGTGACACGGGATTCCAGACGCCTGCATCTCTTCCAACTTTTTAGACAGCCACAGAGAGACACTTATGGTCCGTTGTGTGATCCATCTGTATGCCAGATCTCAATATTTCTCAACACATGATAAGAGACATTTTTAGGGTGTGAATTGCACCAAATGACAGGATAAAGTGCACATCGGGGTCTGAGATTAGTTTTCTGTGTTTTAGTGGTGGGGGGGTGATTCAAACCCTATGACGTCACTGATCAGGAGAATAAAGGGGCCACAACGCCAGCGTGCCTAAACTAAGACGGGGCCCCTTCATTCTGCTGATCGGTGGGGAGTCAAACCTCCACTGATCAAATATGGATGATCTAATTTAAAGGAGTTCTTTGAGTTTTTCATATTGGTGGTCTGTCCTCAGGATAGGTCCTCAGTATCTGATTCGTAGGGGTCCGACACCTTTGGCCCCCACTGATCTACTGTTTGAGGAGACCAATGCACTTTGGTGAACGCTGCTGCATGCTCACAGCGCCGTACGGTGTATAGTGGCTGTGCTTGGTATCACAGCTCAGCGTCATTCACTTAAGGCGGTGCCTAGGTCATGTGACCGATGAACGTGACGTTAGGCTACAAGAAGCAGGAGCGCCGTGGCCTTCAACAGATGATTGGTGGGGGGCCCCACGTGTCGGACCCCCACTGATCAGATACTGAAGACTTATTCAGAGGATAGGTGATCAATATAAAAACGTGGGAAATCCTCTTTAACCCCCTGTTTTGCCAGAGGGGAGCTCCAGCAGTGGGAAAAGTAGCTAACTGGAGGGGGGAGGGCTGTACTAGATGCTGCTTCCTCCTGAATGGTAGCAGCTAGAAATTTGCAACTGGTCTTGCTTGAAAGCAGACAGGTTTTACTCACCATTAGTCCCGACTTGATTTCTAACCGTGATTTCTCCTATGTTGCTTTGTATGAAAGCCTGGACTGTCATCTTTCATACAAGACCAGTTGCATGTTTCTAGCTGCTACCATTGAGGAGATATCACCATCTAAAGCAGCCCTCCCCCCTCCCTTATTTACTTTTCACACTGCCCGAGCTGGACTTGGGCAAAACAGTCAGGTGGTTAAAGGGGTGTTCCATGATTTTACTACTGGTGGCTTATCCTCAGGATAGGTAATCAGTATCTGATTGGTGGGGATCTGACACCCGGGACCCCTGCCAATAAACTGTTTGAGAAGGCACCGTGAGCGCCGTGGCCTTCTCATAGCTTACCAAGCACAGTGCCGTACATAGTACAGCGGCTGTGCTTGGTATCGCGCATTCACTTGAACAGGGCTGAGCTGTTCCTCGGCCATGTGACCGATAAACGTGACGTCACTGTCCTAGGAAAAGCTGAGAGAAGGCCGCGGCTCTCAATGGAACGTCGGTTCTTTCTCAACCAGCTGATCGGCGGGAGTCCTGGGTGTCGGACCCCCACCGATCAGATACTGGTGACCTATCCTGAGGATAGGTCAACAGTAGTTAAAGGGGTTATCCCACGAATAATGTAAAAAATGAAAATCAGACATCCTATAGTACATGACAACCTCTTTCTAACAAAGCTAGAACCAGCCCTGTACCTCACATGGATCCAGAGATCTCCACATTCATTGCTCTGCTAGATTTATCTCAAGCTGACAGCTCAAGGGGCGTGTCTTTTCTGCTGCAGCTCAGGAGGCGTGTCTATCACAGATCAGGGGGCGTGTCTCAGCTCTTCCTATCACAGCTCAGGAGGCGTGCCTCAGCTCTCCCTATCACAGCTCAGGAGGCGTGCCTCAGCTCTCCCTATCACTCCCTATCACAGCTCAGGAGGCGTGTCTCAGCTCTCCTATCACAGCTCAGGAGGCGTGTCTCAGCTCTCCTATCACAGCTCAGGAGGCGTGCCTCAGCTCTCCTATCACAGCTCAGGAGGTGCTCTCCTATCACAGCTCAGGAGGCGTGCCTCAGCTCTCCCTATCACAGCTCAGGAGGCGTGTCTCAGCTCTCCCTATCACAGCTCAGGAGGCGTGTCTCAGCTCTCCCTATCACAGCTCAGGAGCGTGTCTCAGCTCTCCCTATCACAGCTCAGGAGGCGTGTCTCAGCTCTCCCTATCACAGCTCAGGAGGCGTGTCTCAGCTCTCCCTATCACAGCTCAGGAGGCGTGTCTCAGCTCTCCCTATCACAGCTCAGGAGGCGTGTCTCAGCTCTCCTATCACAGCTCAGGAGGCTGTCTCAGCTCTCCTATCACAGCTCAGGAGGCGTGTCTCAGCTCTCCTATCACAGCTCAGGAGGCGTGTCTCAGCTCTCCCTCTCACAGCTCAGGAGGCGTGTCTCAGCTCTCCCTATCAGCTCAGGAGGCTCAGCTCTCATCACAGCTCAGAGACGTGTCTCAGCTCTCCCTATCACAGCTCAGGAGGTGTGTCTCAGCTCTCCCTATCACAGCTCAGGAGGCGTGTCTCAGCTCTCCCTATCACAGCTCAGGAGGCGTGCCTCAGCTCTCCCTATCACAGCTCAGGAGGCGTGTCTCAGCTCTCCCTATCACAGCTCAGGAGGCGTGTCTCAGCTCTCCCTATCACAGCTCAGGAGGCGTGTCTCAGCTCTCCCTATCACAGCTCAGGAGGCAGTTAAAAGTTGAAACTGAGCATGTGCGGCCTTCTCAGTGAGCAGGTCTAAGAAATTAAGTGGTCCTATACAGATACATTTTATTGAATAACTCAGTAACTATACAAAATTCTTAATGACATGCAATTACAAAAGTATTCAGATCCAGGTGCTGGTTTGAAAACTGTAGAATATTTTTTGTGGGACAACCCCTTTAACTCCCGGAAAACCCCTTTAAGCATAGTACATCCATATTGACCAGGCTAAACTGCTGACTGCGCTAAGTGGGGGATGGGGAGATAAGAGCAAAAAGACTTTCATGGCATGTTAAAAACAGAAAGTTGGGTGACAACCCCACTGAATGGCGGCCATGTTCATTGTCTCCTTACTTATTCCCATATGTAATTTTTTATCAATACGACATAGAAGGTCGATACCAAGCGTAGGTGTGGAATTTCACGCCCCCCCAGAGTTCCAGTAATGCACCGCTCCTATCAATCCCGGAATTACATGGCCGATGATATCAGGGGCAGAAGATCTGACCAGAGGTGAATGTTTCGGTCTCTTGTGATACGTTGTGTCCTCAGCCTCATTGTATGTAGCAATAATATAAAGTGAAAACACTCGCCTCCTCTCCATGGTGCGGCCGCTCCAGGAGTCATCTGGCAAAACGTTTCGTTTTTCTCCTGGCTTCTCGGATACAAAGAGTTTTCTTCCTCTCGGAGAAGATTTGCTTCGTCATCGTGCAAACCACAAAATCCTCAGTTATTGAACTTGTAAACTGCCAGATAAAAAAGAAAAGAAAAAAAAAATCTGATTACTAATGCTACGTCCAGTCTGTCGTAGAGCCGTATACCTTGTGCCAAGGTGGAATCGGATCCTTTATTGTGACGGGACGTGACGCAGAACGCATGCAGGGAGGTTTATTAATACCGCCATGCTGTGCCCGTGTGGTCGGATGGCGGTGAGTGACCGCTGCGAATCCTCTCATTCTGACGTCAAACCCCTTAGAAGCTGCGCTTAATAACAACTGCGACATCCAGGCGGTTAGACAGCGGGAGGAGGCAGTTGCGTGGCGCAGATAGCTTTCCATGGAAACTGGGAGCGTAAGAGATCCCCAGTGAGGTTATTATGTTATAAGGATATAATGGTATTATAGCATGCAGATGGGATGACACGTAGCGGTATTATAACAGGACGCACAGACACGACGCCTCTGTTTTGGCTTTTCTCATGTTAGTATTTCCTCTTCGGTTGATGTTTCCACGTTGCGTAACATTTTGGAATTCATGATATTTAGGTCCCCTCCCCCCCCAACCCATTGGCCCCGATAACCGGGTCCTCGCTGACTCTTCTCCTGCTGAGCATCTCTCGAGTGCCGCGGGATCCGCAGGAACACTTGAGTCGGCGGTGCGAGATCTGCAGCTCATAAATCACTGCTGCGGGCCGCCCCGCCGTGTAGGAAGCGTTCTGGGACGACTCTCAAGTTATTCTCTGCCAAAGAGATTTCCAGGACCTTAAAACCCTGAAGAAGCATTTGTGCGGCGGTTTACGATCCCGAGTCCTCCTGGCTCCCAGCGTCGCTGTCCAGTTTTTGCTTTGCTCGTTACATTCTCATGGCTTCTTCAGATGTTTTTTTTCCTGGTTGGGAAGGTCATGGTACAGACATGGGCACGATTATGTGCTTCTTCACTTACCTTGTCTTGGCCCTTGGGGAATATGGTGTATGGCACTTTTAAGGTGTCACGCGTCATTATACGGCATATTGATCACTGAATTTCCCATATCTTTACATCAGTTAGAGCACTGTTTTTATGAAGCAGAACTCCATGATAACAATCTGCTCCTGCAGCCTCCACTGGAGGGAGCTCAGGAGCTTTCTGAAGACTGTTTATACATAGAACTTAATGATAACACAGTATGCCATAATCTCTTGAGCACTCTCTAGTGGTGGCTGTATATATCTGTATGTAGTAATCTCCTGAGCTCCCTCTAGTGGTGGCTGTATATATCTGTATGCAGTAATCTCCTGAGCTCCCTCTAGTGGTGGCTGTATATATCTGTATGCAGTAATCTCCTGAGCTCCCTCTAGTGGTGGCTGTATATATCTGTATGTAGTAATATCCTGAGCTCCCTCTAGTGGTGGCTGTATATATCTGTATGTAGTAACCTCCTGAGCTCCCTCTAGTGATGGCTGTATGTATCTGTATGTAGTAATCTCCTGAGCTCCCTCTAGTGGTGGCTGTATATATCTGTATGCAGTAATCTCCTGAGCTCCTCTAGTGGTGGCTGTATATATCTGTATGTAGTAATCTCCTGAGCTCCCTCTAGTGGTGGCTGTATATATCTGTATGCAGTAATCTCCTGAGCTCCCTCTAGTGGTGGCTGTATATATCTGTATGCAGTAATCTCCTGAGCTCCCTCTAGTGGTGGCTGTATATATCTGTATGTAGTAATATCCTGAGCTCCCTCTAGTGGTGGCTGTATATATCTGTATGCAGTAATCTCCTGAGCTCCCTCTAGTGGTGGCTGTATATATCTGTATGTAGTAATCTCCTGAGCTCCCTCTAGTGGTGGCTGTATATATCTGTATGCAGTAATCTCCTGAGCGCCCTCTAGTGGTGGCTGTATATATCTGTATGTAGTAATCTCCTGAGCTCCCTCTAGTGGTGGCTGTATATATCTGTATGTAGTAATCTCCTGAGCTCCCTCTAGTGGTGGCTGTATATATCTGTATGTAGTAATCTCCTGAGCTCCCTCTAGTGGTGGCTGTATATATCTGTATGTAGTAATCTCCTGAGCTCCCTCTAGTGGTGGCTGTATATGTCTGTATGTAGTAATCTCCTGAGCTCCCTCTAGTGGCGGCTGTATATATCTGTATGTAGTAATCTCCTGAGCTCCCTCTAGTGGTGCTGTATATATGTATGTAGTAATCTCCTGAGCTCCCTCTAGTGGTGGCTGTATATATCTGTATGTAGTAATCTCCTGAGCTCCCTCTAGTGGTGGCTGTATATATCTGTATGCAGTAATCTCCTGAGCTCCCTCTAGTGGTGGCTGTATATATCTGTATGTAGTAATCTCCTGAGCTCCCTCTAGTGGTGGCTGTATATATCTGTATGCAGTAATCTCCTGAGCTCCCTCTAGTGGTGGCTGTATATATCTGTATGCAGTAATCTCCTGAGCTCCCTCTAGTGGTGGCTGTATATATCTGTATGTAGTAATATCCTGAGCTCCCTCTAGTGGTGGCTGTATATATCTGTATGCAGTAATCTCCTGAGCTCCCTCTAGTGGTGGCTGTATATATCTGTATGTAGTAATCTCCTGAGCTCCCTCTAGTGGTGGCTGTATATATCTGTATGCAGTAATCTCCTGAGCGCCCTCTAGTGGTGGCTGTATATATCTGTATGTAGTAATCTCCTGAGCTCCTCTAGTGGTGGCTGTATATATCTGTATGTAGTAATCTCCTGAGCTCCCTCTAGTGGTGGCTGTATATATCTGTATGTAGTAATCTCCTGAGCTCCCTCTAGTGGTGGCTGTATATATCTGTATGTAGTAATCTCCTGAGCTCCCTCTAGTGGTGGCTGTATATGTCTGTATGTAGTAATCTCCTGAGCTCCCTCTAGTGGCGGCTGTATATATCTGTATGTAGTAATCTCCTGAGCTCCCTCTAGTGGTGGCTGTATATATCAGTATGTAGTAATCTCCTGAGCTCCCTCTAGTGGTGGCTGTATATATCTGTATGTAGTAATCTCCTGAGCTCCCTCTAGTGGTGGCTGTATATATCTGTATGCAGTAATCTCCTGAGCTCCCTCTAGTGGTGACTGTATATATCTGTATGTAGTAATCTCCTGAGCTCCCTCTAGTGGTGGCTGTATATATCTGTATGCAGTAATCTCCTGAGCTCCCTCTAGTGGTGACTGTATATATCTGTATGCAGTAATCTCCTGAGCTCCCTCTAGTGGTGGCTGTATATATCTGTATGTAGTAATCTCCTGAGCTCCCTCTAGTGGTGACTGTATATATCTGTATGCAGTAAGCTCCTGAGCTCTCCCTAGTGATGGCTGATTATTTCATATATCTCTAGGTGTATGCAGGAAATTTGGAGCTGTGTATTAGGAAACTGACACTGTACCGCTATAAAGACATGTATTGGAAGACTCTGAAAGTTGCAGCTACTTTTTCCTTCCTCTGTTTTTTAATATATCTGTGGAGGTAAGTATGCCATGTACACTGCCCACTATAATATGTAAAGGCTTTGTTCACCTTTGTAGCCGGTTCTTTTACTTCTCCGAGTAAATCTGAAATAAAAAATGAAGCAATTTTTTTGATAACTCTTAATTTGAAATGTGCTATCATTGTATTTGCAGCTGCTACGCAGACTATGCCGGCTGTCAGGGCATGGTAGGAGTTGTAGTTGCAGCTGGAGGGCCATGGGTTGGAGACCACTGTCATAGAGCAGTGGTTTTCAGTATATGATCAGTAATTGCACACAGTCTGGATGGTGAGAGCACCGTCAGCTCCACGTGTGCAGTTCTCCTCGTGACCTGAAGGTGTCACTGCCGCTCCTGAGACATGAGTGTCCATGTAAGCCTATGATTATAAGTACAATCCGGAGGCATTTACTGAGCTTTTCACCCCATAATCACCGATGAATAGAAGTCTGAACGTCGTTGTGGTGACAACCTGTATGGCCACCTTTGTATCTGCCGTGCAGGTTGTCACCCGGCTGTCCCGGATTCCTGAACGGCTTATCTCCCTAGTTAAGTGCAGAACTGAAGCCGACTTTCATTACTGCAGATTAGTGATTCGGGAATGTGGAAGAGCAGGTGTCGGGGCTGTAGGGGCAGCCCTATAGGTGATCACCCAGCTTTCCTAGTGACAGACATGATTAAAGGGATGTTCCTGACTTAGACACATGTCCACTGCACCCATATGGGGACATCCTGCAGGGGCGGCCAGGGTGCGTGTCCACCTCTCTCCATTCACTTGTGTGGGAGCTGCGGAAATGACAGTGCGTGGCTTCATTCTCTGCCTCTATGTGCCTTACTAGGGGGGTTGGGGCCCCCCATTCTTCACAGAGGTCGGACCGTCCTCTGTGAGTCATTTATCACCTCTTCAATTGGGAATATCCCTTTAAAGGACATCACACGCTTCTCTCCGTTTTGGGAGGTGAAACGCTATGTAAAGGGGTTTCACTGCAAGATTAGGGAGCCCACCAGTTCTCCTCACCCCACGACTGCGGTATGTCGCTCCATACACACTCTATAGGGGTTGGAGACTGCTTCAGTAGCCCAGCCATAGGACAGGTGTCTCCAGATGTCGGGAAACTAACACTCCCATAATGCCTTGACAGCTGGGTGCCATCAGAGCACCCTGGGAACTGTAGTTTTATATCAGCTGGAAGTCCAAGATTGGAGATACAGTGGGGAAAAAAGTATTTAGTCAGCCACCAATTGTGCAGATGAGGTCGGCCTGTAATTGACATCATAGGTAGACCTCAACTATGAGAGACAACATGAGAAAACAAATCCAGAAAATCACACTGTCTGATTTTTAAAGAATTTATTTGGAAATTATGGTGGAAAATAAGTATTTGATCAATAACAAAAGTTCATCTCAATACTTTGTTCTATCTCCTTTGTTGGCAATGACAGAGGTCAGACGTTTTCTGTCTTCACAAGGTTGGCACACACTGTTGCTGGTATGTTGGCCCATTCCTCCATGCAGATCTCCTCTAGAGCAGTGATGTTTTGGAGCTGTCGCCGGGCAACACAGACTTTCAACTCAAGGTTTTCTATGGGGTTGAGATCTGGAGACTGGCTAGGCCACTCCAGGACCTTGAAATGCTTCTTACGAAGCCACTCCTTCGTTGCCCTGGCGGTGTGCTTGGGATCATTGTCATGCTGAAAGAAACAGCCACGTTTCATCTTCAATGCCCTTGCTGATGGAAGGAGGTTTGCACTCAGAATCTCACGATACACGGCCCCATTCATTCTTTCATGTACACAGATCAGTCGTCCTGGTCCCTTTGCAGAGAAGCAGCCCCAAAGCATGATGTTGCCACCCCCATGCTTCACAGTAGGTATGGTGTTCTTTGGATACAGCTCAGCATTCACTCTCCTCCAAACACGACGAGTTGTGTTTCTACCAAACAGTTCTACTTTGGTTTCATCTGACCATATGACATTCTCCCAATACTCTTCTGGAACATCCAAATGCTCTCTAGTAAACTTCAGACGGGCCCGGATATGTACTGGCTTAAGCAAGGGGAGACATCTGGCACTGCAGGATCTGAGTCCCTGGCGGTGTAGTGTGTTACTGACGGTAGCCTTTGTTAGGTTGGTCCCAGCTTTCTGCAGGTCATTCACTAGGTCCCCCGTGTGGTTCTGGGATTTTTGCTCACAGTTCTTGTGATCATGTTGACACCACAGGGTGGGATCTTGCGTGGAGCCCCTGATGGAGGGAGATTATCAGTGGTCTTGTATGTCTTCCATTTTATAATTATTGCTCCCACAGTTGATTTCTTCACACCAAGCCGCTTGCCTATTGCAGATTCAGTCTTCCCAGCCTGGTGCAGGTCTACAATGTTGTTTCTGGTGTCCTTCGACAGCTCTTTGGTCTTCACCATAGTGGAGTTTGGAGTGTGACTGTTTGAGGTTGTGGACAGGTGTCTTTTATACTGATAACAAACAGGAGCCATTACTACAGGTAATGAGTGGAGGACAGAGGAGCCTCATACAGAAGAAGTTACAGGTCTGTGAGAGCCAGAAATCTTCTTGTTTGTAGGTGACCAAATACTTATTTTCCACCATAATTTGCAAATAAATTCTTTAAAAATCAGACAATGTGATTTTCTGGATTTTTCTCATTTTGTCTCTCATAGTTGAGGTCTACCTATGATGTCAATTACAGGCCGACCTCATCTTTATAAGTGGAAGAACTTGCACAATTGGTGGCTGACTAAATACTTTTTTCCCCACTGTATGTGCTAAAGGGGAATTAAAGGGATTAAGGTAATTAATATTGATCGGCGGGGGTCCAACTCATGGCACCCCCACCGATCAGCTGAGAGAGGCTGAGGCTCCGTTAGCGCTGCGGCCTCTTCATAGACCATGTGACGTCACCGTACATCGGTTACATGGAATGGTTACAGCTCAGCCCCATTCAAGTCAATGGTGCTGAGCTGCACCTAGTTGTCAGTTTAGTCCTAAATATCCAGGAGGAGCAGCAGAGGAACGGCACAACGATTGGGCGGAGATCTTCTTTCACGGGTCAGCAACTTTCCAAAAAATATTTGATGTGTCATAGATAGAGATCGGTCTGGGTCTGAACGCTGGGACCCCCGCGATCTCCCGCCGCGTATTGCCCCCTCTCTCCTCACTGCTTGAGACGGCTCCATAGAAGTCTATGGGCCCATCTCCATTGCACCCTCTGGCGACCGGAGAACGTGGGGGTCTCAGTGTTCAGACCCACACCGATCTCTCCTGATATGTAGTGGTCAGTAGGGTATGTCTGTCCACATTCTGACACCCTCAGCACTAATTGGGTAGTGTCAGACTGTGGAGGGACACGCCTCCTCAACATGGGGAATGGCTGTGAATTGATTCAGAAGTTTCCCGGAGGAGTAACAGAGGAACGGCACATATATTACAACCAAGGAGAGAAAGGAGCAACAAATGGATCTAGGTGAGACTACAAATCCCAGCATACCCTCTCGGCCTCTAGCAGTTGGCAGGCTGGGAGTTGTAGTTCGCAGTAGCTGGGGAGGGCTTGGACAGCATCACGTGTTGGGAAACGTTTTTCTGTGTCGCTCCTCGTCCCTCGGCGCAGATTTTGGCTGCTCACGACCGGGGTCAGTCAAAAATAACTTAGGTCTTTGGCTCTGCTACATCGTGCCACTTGCGATGATTCATTGCCCAGATATGGCACCGATGCGGGCAGAGTAATTAGCTTTGCCAACGTGAGATGTCAGTCTGCGCGTCCCTGTAAATGAGGCGCTTTGCGGTTTTTCCACACATCCTCCACGTCACGGCCCAGGGTGATAATTGGTAAAATTACAGAATACTCAAAGGAACAAAATGGACTCGGGATGTGTGAGCGCTGCTCTGGAGTGTATTAGTGGACTTCTCCTTATTATCAGGACGCTCCAACAGCAAATCACATCAGATATAGCAGAGCTGAGTATTGTCGCCTGTGAGGTCACTCTGCCTTATCTGTGTGAATCACGGTGAAAGGACAAACAAGGTAAACTATCACACAATCCAGTATTCCCTCCTGTAGTGTATTAGGAGTCTGGGAAAGCTGGGTGACTCCCCCTACTGGGCTGTACTGGTGGTAACGTTGTGCCCTGTATTGGCTGCTTTACCTTCCCAGTGTGTGGTGATTGACCCTTTCAGGAGACTGACTTTCTTTTATTTTTATTTCTTTGACTTCCAGTCTAGACAATGCTCTGTGAGCTAAACAGCCCGGACTCCAGACTGATACATTGTAACAAACTAGTACAGTTGTATCCAGTCTAGACAATGCTCTGTGAGCTAAACAGCCCGGACTCCAGACTGATACATTGTAACAAACTAGTACAGTTGTATCCAGTCTAGACAATGATCTGTGAGCTAAACAGCCCGGACTCCAGACTGATACATTGTAACAAACTAGTACAGTTGTATCCAGTCTAGACAATGCTCTGTGAGCTAAACAGCCCGGACTCCAGACTGATACATTGTAACAAACTTAGTACAGTTGTATCCAGTCTAGACAATGCTCTGTGAGCTAAACAGCCCGGACTCCAGACTGATACATTGTAACAAACTAGCACAGTTTGTATCCAGTCTAGACAATGCTCTGTGAGCTAAACAGCCCGGACTCCAGACTGATACATTGTAACAAACTAGTACAGTTGTATCCAGTCTAGACAATGCTCTGTGAGCTAAACAGCCCGGACTCCAGACTGATACATTGTAACAAACTAGCACAGTTGTATCCATTGTAGACAATGCTTCTGTGAGCTAAACAGCCCGGACTCCAGACTGATACATTGTAACAAACTAGTACAGTTGTATCCAGTCTAGACAATGCTCTGTGAGCTAAACAGCCTGGACTCCAGACTGATACATTGTAACAAACTAGCAGAGAGATTTGTGTAGCCACTGCTGATGTTTTTGGCTCACAGAGCATTGTCTAGACTGGATACACACTGTACTAGTTTGTTACAATGTATCAGTCTGGAGTCCACTCTGTTTAGCTCACAGAGCATTGTCTAGACTGGATAGAACTGTACTAGTTGTTACAATGTATCAGTCTGGAGTCCAGCTATGGACAGGTTTACTGCCTCTGAATGGAAAAAGAGTCTTCTCATGCACTAACAACAAGCAGAGATCTTGAAAATGGTGAGAAAGTGAGAACACATCTATTGCTAAGATAATAATCTTGATAAACTCTTATCAATTTCCGTTTAAAGCTCTCATACAAGTGGATGGGTCTCCATGGTAACAGACAACAGTTCATTCCTCATGTAGTCAGATCCTCCCATATTATGTTTCCTTCTATTTCACCCCTCCATTTCGGGAACATAATTTCTAGTAAATGTGTATTAGTAAGTAATAGAGGACATAGAGAACGGAGTGTGACCGCAGGCTGTGACTACGAGGGGTTTATTTGTAGTCCGTTACCTTGGAAACACACAGCTCTGCACAGGAGCTGCAAACACCAAGTGATAGGAGATTTCTAATAAAGATGAATGGCGCGGTTGTCTCAGTTCTGATGTGTTGGAGCGATGGACGGTCAGCTGCACATTTGTCATTTCCGGTATCTGTGAGGCCTCTGACTACATCGGGGAATTATCAGCAGTTGTCAGGCACGTGAGAAATATTATATACTGCCGCTCGTCGGTATGGACAGTGTTACGCTCCATAATCATTTTCTTAGCGCCGCTCCCTGTTTATCACAGGTTTTATGGCCCCATACCTTAGATTGTAGGATTTATGGCGCAGGTCGTATGTAGCGGGAGGTCGGCGCTCTGGAATCTTCCAGCTGTTTCATAGATGGGAGTTGTCCTGCTCAGACTCCTAGTGATATGATATGAGTAGTAGTCATTGACGTGTATTTGAATAGCGCTATTTACATTGTACGTGGGGAGGTCGCCGCATCTTACCGCTCACAGGACTTTCTATAAGTCCGGCCATAGTGGAACCAAAGAGGCGCCAGATTATCGGATTCTGGATTATCAAAAACTGGATAAAAGTCATTTCTTTATACATCATGAGGCAGAGGTCCGGAGACGACCTTTTATCTGGTGACTTTCAGTGTGTGACGGTATAATTGCTGGGAGGCCGCGTTATGTGTTCAGCCGCCATTTTGAAATCCACCATATTGAGTTCAGCTCGGGTTTCTCCAGTGATATGGGGTCATGTGATACATGGGTCACTCCGGAGGTGTCGCTTGGACCTCTCTCCACCAGTTTAGGAGATAAGGGAGGTCACCGGTTACTGACGTGCTGTACATGATGTGTCGTGTCCAACGTTCTGCCGGATCCGCCGGTCACGCGTCTCCATCAACACGATGAAGAACCGCAGGTGACGCTTCACAGGGGAGCCATACGCCATAAGGTGAATTCTGAGAAGAAGATTCACCTGCGGTCAACAAACCCTTCACAGCTCAGACGATCCCATTGGTTACGTAATGGATCCAGCCGCGTTCACAGCAAATATAACGGTGAAACAGGGTTGGTGTTATAGACGACGAGGACGTGTTTTATAATGATTCTAAAAGTGAAATAGATATGAGATGGATATATGATAGATAGATAGATATGAGATACAGTCATGGCCAAAAGTTTTGAGAATGATACAAATATTAATTTTTACAAAGTCTACTGCTTCAGTTTTTATAATGGCAATTTGCATATACTCCAGAATGTTATAAAGAGTGATCAGCTTAACAGCAATTACTTGCAAAGTCAATATTTGCCTATAAAATGAACTTTATCCCCCAAAACACATTTCAACATCATTGCAGCCCTGCCTTAAAAGGACCAGCTAACATCGTTTCAGTGATTGCTCCATTAACACAGGTGTGGGTGTTGATGAGGACAGGGCTGGAGATCAATCTGTCATGATTAAGTAGATGACACCACTGGACACTTTAAAAGGAGGCTGGTGCTTGGCATCATTGTTTCTCTTCTGTTAACCATGGTTATCTGTAAAGAAACACGTGCCAGTCATCAATTGCACTGCACAAAAATGGCCTAACAGGGAAGAGTATCGCAGCTAGAAAGATTGCACCTCAGTCAACAATCTATCGCATCATCAAGAACTTCAAGGAGAGAGTTCCATTGTTGCCAAAAAGGCTCCAGGGTGCCCAAGAAAGACCAGCAAGCGCCAGGACCGTCTCTTAAAAGTGTTTCAGCTGCGGGATCGGGCTACCAGCAGTGCAGAGCTTGCTCAGGAATGGCAGCAGGCAGGTGTGAGTGCATCTGCACGCACTGTGAGGCGGAGAACTCTTGGAGCAAGGCCTGGTCTCAAGGAGGGCAGCAAAGAAGCCACTTTTCTCCAGAAAAAACATCAGGGACAGACTGATATTCTGCAAAAGGTACAGGGAGTGGACTGCTGAGGACTGGGGTAAAGTCATTTTCTCTGATGAATCCCTTTTCCGATTGTTTGGGACATCTGGAAAACAGCTTATTCGGAGAAGACGAGGTGAGCGCTACCACCAGTCTTGTCTCATGCCAACTGTAAAGCATCCTGAAACCATTCATGTGTGGGGTTGCTTCTCAGCCAAGGGAATCGGCTCTCTCACAGTCTTGCCTAAAAAACACAGCCATGAATAAAGAATGGTACCAGAATGTCCTCCGAGAGCAACTTCTCCCAACCGTCCAAGAGCAGTTTGGCGATCAACAATGCCTTTTCCAGCATGATGGAGCACCTTGCCATAAAGCAAAGGTGATAACTAAATGGCTCAGGCAACAAAACATAGAGATTTTGGGTCCATGGCCTGGAAACTCCCCAGATCTTAATCCCATTGAGAACTTGTGGTCAATCATCAGAGACGGTGGACAAACAAAACCTACAAATTCTGACAAAATGCAAGCATTGATTGTGCAAGAATGGACTGCTATCAGTCAGGATTTGGTCCAGAAGTTGATTGAGAGCATGCCAGGGAGAATTGCAGAGGTCCTGAAGAAGAAGGGTCAACACTGCAAATATTTGACTTGCTGCATTAACTCATTCTAACTGTCAATATAAGCTTTTGTTACTCATAATATGATTGCAATTATATTTCTGTATGTGATAAAAACATCTGACAAACACACATAAAAACCAGAGGGCAGCAGATCATGTGAAATAGAAGATTTGTGTCATTCTCAAAACTTTTGGCCATGACTGTAGATAGATAGATATGAGATAGATAGATATTACATATAGTAAATACAGAATGAAGATATCATGCCTGGATCCCATACTTACAATATCTCTGTACTTTACTATAGCACCTACACAGGTGGCAGCACCCAGTTACCAGTTTAGTCCTAAATATCCAGGAACAACAGAGGAACAGTTGTAACGATTGGTTGGACATCTTACCTTTGTGCCTTCCCTCTGTTATTCCTCCTGAACATTTATTTGGCAATCGGATGTTACCATTCCCCTTGTCAGTAGGGTCCCCATCCTCCCTCAGCACAGTTTAGATAATGGAGGGAGACCCAGCTAGGAAAGTATTCCTCAATTTTTGAAGGAGTAACAGAGGAACAGCACACAGATTTCAACCCAGGAGTGATATCGGCAATCACGGCGACAAATGTATCTATGTGTGTGATGTGGGACTGAATATCTCAGCGTGCCCTGGTCCGCATCGGCAGCGGGCATGCTGGGGTGTAGTAGTTTGCCAGCAGCTATAGAGCGAATGGCTTGAACCACATCTCATGTTGGGAAACATGTTTTTCTGTGTCGCTCATCGTCCCTCGGCGAAGATTTTGGCCGCTCCCAAGCGGGGTCATAAAAATAAACTGAGATGATTTCATTTTCGTGCTGTCTCTTTGGCTCTGCTACATCTTAACCATTCATTGCCCACATGTGGTGGCGATTCGTTATTAGCTTTGCAATGTGAAATATGGAGGGGCTTCACAGTTTTCCCTTACATCCTCCACATCTAAATAATACCGGCCATACAGCGCTTTAATAATTCCTCCATACAGTATCCAAGGATTATCTCCCTGTGCACTAAACCTGGAAATACACTGCCACTCATGTCCAAATAATACCGCCATATCGTGTCAAATAGCGATGGAGATATTGATAAAGTCTCTGGTGGTCTAGGACAGTGAAGGGATTATTGTCCTTTCTGCAGGGAACATGGGACTTGGATTGGTTCTTTTTATTTTCCCTGCTCCACTCTTAGGTCCCTCCCCAAAAAATGGGGGTCCTGCCAAGTTTGTCACCCCCTAAAACCAGCCCGGGCCACACACAACAAAAGCAAAGGGCTGAACAGAGAGCACGCCGACGCAACCATGTGACGGTTCAGGGCGACGTATTCAGTAAGCTGCAGCGTAAGCCGATGCATTGTTTGTACTATAATGACGACTTGTGTGAACGGATCACCTATGATCTGCCTGATCTCCCCACGACCCCAGAAACACGTCTGATCTACGGGCTCGTTAAAATTAACCGCTGCTTTAATTCGCTGGAAGGTAATTGTTTTAGTTTTCATGCTCGATTGGAGCAGTTCTCGCTCTCCTGGACCGGACCCGCTGTGATTGCATTAGACTTTAATTTCCCGACCCGGCCACGACTGTCTGTGTGAATATTACCAGTCATTAATTACTGTGGGGCAGCCGCTGCGTCAAGGACGGAGTCATCAGGGGCCAGGAGGAAAGTTCAGCTTAGGTTTACAAAGAAGCTTAAAGGGGTGTACGAGACTGGAAAAACATGGCCGCTTCCTTGTAGCTGGGCTCGTGTCTTGTATCACACCAGTGGGTTCATCAGCAGGAAGTGGACGGCACACTTGGATTTCTCCTAGGACTGCAGTCTGGTTCC
>ONZH01012921.1:0-20375 GCA_900303285.1 Rhinella marina
AGAGGTGGAGGGGTCTGCCTTTATGTAAAGTCCTGTCTAAAGCCACACTCCAGGAAGATATAAGTGAGGGACATGAAGATGTGGAGTCACTGTGGGCAGAAATACATGGAGCCAAAAACAATAATAAAATACTAATAGGAGTTTATTATAAACCCCCTAATATACCAGATTCAACAGAAAATCTACTTCTTAATGAAATAGACGAGATGGCAAATTTTAATGAGGTTGTTATTATGAGGGACTTCAACTACCCAGATATAGACTGGGAAACTGAAACCTGTCTATCTCATAAAGGAAACAGGTTCTTGGAAATAACCAAAGACAATTACCTTCCCCAACTGGTTCAGGACCTGACTAGAGGGACGGCCATACTGGACTTAGTATTAATAAATAGACCTGACAGAACAACAGATGTGCAGGTTGGGGGACACCTGGGAAATAGTGACTATAATATAATAACCTTCAAATTGTTATTCAAAAGAGTGTTTCTTCAGGGAGGAACAAAAATACCAAACTCCAAAAATGCAAAATTTAGCCAACTAAGAGAGGCCATAGGCCTAACTAACTGGGACAAAAATCCTCAAAAATAAAAATACAGCCACACAATGGGATATTTTTAATAGCATTCTAATATCTAATTGTGAGAGGTACATACCTTATGGGAATAAAAGGTTAAGGAACAAGAAAAAACCAATGTGGATAAACAGAACTGTAAAGAAAGCAATAAATGACAAAAAGAAAGCATTTAAATCACTAAAACAGGAGGGGAGCGAGGAAGCATTCAAAAACTATAAGGAAAAAAATAGAATATGTAAAAGACAAATAAAAGCAGCCAAACTAGAGACTGAGAGATTAACTGCCAAAGAGAGTAAAACTAACCCTAAAATGTTCTAGGGGGGAGTTGCAGAGAGCTATGAGGAGAAAGCAAAGCTACTAAATATTTTTTTCTCCACTGTATTCACTGACGAAAATAAACTGTCAGATGAAATGCAGAATATAAAAGTAAATTCCCCATGAAAAGTGCCCCTGTCTGACCCAGGAAGAAGTACAGCGACGTCTTAAAAAGATTAAAATACTTCAAGTCTGCCCATTGACTATAAACGTCCCTCAGCTTTGCCCCCTGTGTGCAGCACCTGTACATAGAAGCTCCATGACTCAGCTGCCTCCTGACAGCCAAGAACATGGAGCTTTAACCTGAGACCTTTTTTCCTGGTCTTTGGGCTTTTGATCACTCTGACAAGCTGTCAAAGCGATCACAAATGCTTGTACTATCTTACTCTCATTACTGCTGGTAACAGAGCAGTTTACAACTACATATAGGGTGTTTTTGCAAACGTCAGAATCAGGAAAATAAATATTCAGGTTTGATTTGCTGTTTACCCTTACTATCTTATAAGAAAAATGAATTCAAAATTGAAAATCTGCGAAAAAATATATATATTTTAAATTTCACCTTCCTTCTGTTTTAATTCTTGTGGGAAATCTAAAGGGTTAACAAACTTTGTAAAATCAGTTTTGATTACATTGGGGGCTGTAGTTTCTAAAATATGTTCATTTATGGGAGGTTTCTATTATTTAAGTCCCTCAAAGTCACTTTAGAACTGCAAAGGTCCTTTAAAATTAACTATTTGAAATTTTCATGAAAATCTTAAAAATTACATCTAAAATTTGAAGCCTTCTAACGTCCTAAAAAAATAAAATTACATTTCCAAAATTATGCAAACATAAAGTGGACATATGGTGAATATTCATTAATAACTATTTTATTAGATATCCCTATGCAACTTAAAAGCAGAGAAATTCATATTTAAAACAATTGTGATTTTTTTTTTTCAAGATTTTCAGTAAATTTAGATTTTTTATAAATAAAGGTAAAACATATTGACTCAAATTTACCATTAACATGAAGTACAATGTGTCATGAGAAAACAATCTCTGAATGGCTTGGATAAGTAAAAGCGTTCCAAAGTTATTACCACATGAAGTGACACATGTCAGATTTGCAAAATTAGGCCTGGTCTTGAAGTGGTTAAGGACTCCATACTGACAGGGAGTGTTCCACAGGATTGGCGCATAACAAATGTGGTGCCAATATTCAAGGAGGGTCCAAACACAGTGCCCGGAAACTATAAGCCTTTAAGTTTAACATCTGTCGTGGGTAAACTGTTGGAAGGTTTTCTAAGAGATGCTATCTTGGAGTACCTCAATGAAAATAAGCAAATAAATCCAGATCAGCATGGCTTCATGAGGGATCGGTCATGTCAAACTAATTTAATCAGTTTCTATGAGGAGGTAAGTTCTAGACTTGACAGCGGCGAATCAATGTCATATATCTGGACTTCTCCAAAGCTTTGACACTGTACCGCATAAAAGGTTGGTATATAAAATGAGAATGCTTGGCCTTGGAGAAAATGTCTGTATGTGGGTAAGTAACTGGCTCAGTGATAGAAAACAGAGGGTGGTTATTGTCACTAGTGGGGTACCACAGGGTCCAGTATTGGGCCCTATTCTATTTAATATATTTATTAATGATCTTGTAGAAGGCTTGCACAGTAAAATATCAATTTTTGCAGATGACACTAAACTGTGTAAAGTAATTAAAGGAGTACTCTCTCACTAGGATATGCCCCTATTGTCTTATAGGTGCGGGTCCCACTGCTGGGACCCGCACCTATATCCAGAACGGAGCGGGGAGCTCTGCGCCTGGAGGACCCCAGGTTTCCGGGTCCGACCACCACCAGGCGCAGCTCCCCGCTGCACTCATAGAAATGAATGGGAGCTCAGCGAGCAAGCGCGACCACCACTCCCATTCATTTCTATGGAGCCGACGGAAGTAGCCGAGCCAGCGCTCGGCTATTTTCGGCGGCCCCGTAGAAATGAATGGAGGGCGGCTGCGCATGCGCAGTGTGCCCTCATTCAGTTCAGGGGCTCCGTTCTGGATATAGGTGCGGGTCCCAGCGGTGGGACCCGCACCTATAAGACAATGGGGGCATATCCTAGCGATATGCCCCCATTGTCTAAAATGAGAATAACCCTTTAACACAAAAAAGTACAGTACACTACTACAGATGGATCTGGATAGATTGGAGGCTTGGGCAGAGAAGTGGCAGATGAGGTTTAACACTGACAAATGTAAGGTTATGCACATAGGAAGGAATAATGCAAGTCACCAGTACATACTAAATGGTAAAACACTGGATAACACTGACATGGAAAAGGACCTAGGAATTTTAGTGAACAACAAACTAAGCTGTAGAAACCAGTGTCAGACAGCTGCTGCCAAGGCCAATAAGATAATGGGTTGCATCAAAAGAAGCATAGATGCCCATGATGAGAACATAATCCTGCCACTTCACAAATCACTAGTCAGACCACACATGGTGTACTGTGTACAGTTCTGGGCTCCTGTGAACAAGGCAGAAATAGCAGAGCTGGAGAGGGTTCAGAGGAGGTCAACTAAAGTAATAACTGGAACACCTTAGAAAAAAGATGACTGAGGGGTGATCTAATAACCATGTATAAATATATCGGGGGTCAGTACAGAGATCTTTCAGATGATCTATTTATCCCGAGGACTGTGACTGTGATGAGAGGACATCCTCTGCGTCTTGAGGAAAGAAGGTTTGTTCACAAACATAGAAGAGGATTCTTTATGGTAAGAGCAGTAAGACTATGAAGCTCTCTGCCTGAGGAGGTGGTGATGGTAAGTTCACTGAAAGAGTTCAAGAGGGGCCTGGATGCATTTCTTGAGGGTAATAATATTAAAGGTTATAGTTACTATAGAGGGGTTGTTGAACCAGGGAGTAATTATGATTGCCTGATTGGAATCGGGAAGGAGTCTTTTCCCCTAAAATGAGGAAAATTGGCTTCTACCTCACAAGAGGTTTTTTTTTGCCTTCCTCTGGATCAACTTGCAGGATAACAGGCTGAACTGGATCGACATATGTCTTTTTTCGGCCTTATAAGCTGTTGCTATGTTTATTTTACATTTTTTTTTTATAAAATTTTCTTTTTTTATATATATATATATTTTTGCAGCACTGTATGTCCCCCAAGAGGTTTTTAAAAGACCTCTGGGGGACACTGACTTTTTTTATTATTTAAAACTTGTTATCTATATTTGCCACATTATTTGTCCCCAAAAGGTCCATAAAAGACCTTTGGGGACACAGATTTTTTTTTGCACTATTTCCACTGTAACTGGAGCATCCAAAGGAGCCCCAGTTACAAGGAAAACCAGCCTCCTGGGGAGGCTTTGTTCAAGGCAGAGCTGCTGAGACTCTGCACTCCTCTACTCCTGATACCCGGCGATCACATGATCTAAACTGCTCAGAGCACTACTCACCTATCTGAGGAGAAGGCAGAATCGCTGATAAGCCTCTTCTGCCTTCTCCTCTGCTCCTCCGCTGTCTCTGACTGCCGGGGACCGTCCTGCTCCTGCTACAGTGCGGGAGCAGGAGCAGCTGCGCTGCGGGCAGAAACACAGCTGATCACACAATCAGCTGTGTTTCTGCCCAGCAGGAGGGGGGCTGCAAACCAGGGCTCTGGGGGCTACGGGTTGTGCACCCCTGCCATAGATTATAATATACATGTAAATATAGGTGCAGATATGTAAATACTCCTTAATGGGGTTGTGCAAGAGTGGGAGGGGGTTAAATAAGTTAATAACCATTTGTCATGACACAATTTAAGCCTGACACTTCTACAGCCAGTGATTGGCTGCAGCAATGTCAGACTGGATGTTGACATTGCTGGAACCGAGCTTTGCATCACAGGCTTTGCAGAAAGAGGAGTGGGTAAGTCATCTTCCCTTTGCAGGTCTAGAAGAACATTGTTGCACAACCCCCTTAAAGGGAATGTGCCACTATGATTCTTAACTATTGTCTGCAGTAATACATTACATACCTTGTAATGTACCCAGCATAGCTTTTGTATGGATGAGACAGGGTTAATTACCCTGACTCAGCCCCTGCAGGAAGCTAGGTGTAGATCCTGGATCTGCCCCTAGCTCAGTCTAGTAGAGAGTTAACAGAGGAGGAGAAAGCTGTGAAATATGCTATACTCTTCACAGAACTGGACCAAAGTTACAGAGGATCTTCCCTCTGGAGTAGTTTAGAAATAGTGAGGTCTTTCACTTCACACTCTTTAAAGAAAAAAAGAGATAAGGAAATAAATAAGATGGTCCAGAATCTGCATGACTGAGCACTGGAGTCAGTTATTCAGGTGTTTTGCTGAGCAACGCTGTTAGGCTTTACTGCTGTGAGAGGGACATTGCTGATATACCCGTCACACTTGGATGTGGCGTGTTCAATCATATATTTAACCCTGTATCCCTGAGTTGGAAATTGCAGCCACCATTCAATCAGTAATATTGCCTTTTTTATTCAAATCCATACATTGCTAACTGGAAGGATTTGCATGTGAATTATTTGGATTTGTGTTTTAATACTTTTGGATGTACAGTACAAAGAACTCCCATTCTGCACCTCCTGCCTTGCACCTGCACCAAACCTATCATGGCACCTCAGCTAACGTCAGGCAGGCGCCCCAACATCAACGTGTTTCCCGAGGGAGAAAGGGTGTGCCCACCTATCACTATCCTGGCCCAAAGTAGTATCGTTGTGAGGATTTGTCACTGTGAGCAACTATTACAGCCAGACCCACTACAATTACCATCCTCTGCTCCTCCGGGGCTTACAGCATAAATAGGCAAACAAAACCAAAGTAAAGTAAATAAAAGCAAGGTACACTAATAATGCACTACAATTAATAAAAGAAAAAATTACTTCAGATGTTATGACCTTGACAAATATGTACCTGAGAGTAGCCGATTGTGCCTCCATTTTCATCCATCACATTAAAATTAATGATTGGACCTTGCACATCGATAGTCCTAACTTCTGTGTCAGTGTAGATACGTACTACAGGTTGTCCATTAGTGTAACGCAGAGCAGAAAGCACAGAGTAAGTGTAACTGGCCAGTGCATGAGTATGATTCCTAATATTCTCCATTCCACCTGTAATTCAAAATCAGTTTTTTTTTTAAACACCACTTTTCTGAACATCCATCTCACACAGTCATTTCAGCTTTCAACGTATAATTTTATACACAAAAAATTGCCTCTGGATTAGGAAGAATTGCAGAATCAGGTCATATTTTTTATGTTCACTTCTTTATGGGAAGCTGTACGTCTCTCCTTGTTTTGAAAGCCTACATATTGAATTGTATGATTTGCAAATGCCCTTAACCTTTTTCTCCCCACAGACATAGGAGGGGAAAGAGCCAGTATGTCCTATGTCTTTGGGTTCATGTGCTGTTGCCACATAGGGAGGACCAAGTGGTAGAGTAACAATCAGTCCCACTATCTTAAAAGGTAACCCTGTGGCTAAAATTATATAACTAGGTGCCCTAAGGCACATTTTCCTTAGGGAAAATGTGAAAAACTACCATTTTAGTCATCAAGGTGACGAAGCGTAAAGTATGATTAGACCTTGATGCATGGACGGGATTACAGGAAGAAGCCACCCTCCTATTTGCAGGCCTTCATTGCATAGTGGTGGGATTACGGAATAAAGGCACCCCCATGCTTTCAGTGGAACTAGGACCCAGTATACACAAAAGAAAGTTAAGAATGATTGCCATGCACAGTCTTTTGGTTCTCTAGTTATACCGAGAGAGAAAGAAGACACTCTACTCAAAGAGACCTGTAGGTAGCCGTTGCTAGTTCAGCCTATAAGTATGGTAACAGAAAGTAACAGAAAATAGTCTAAAGCAGCACTCTATCTTATAAAAGGGAACCCAGTGGTATTACCATTCCTTCACCCCGCTGTTACTTGTTGTCTTACATGTAATGTGCCTGGTTCGGATATGGCAGAGATGATATGGCAGAGAGATCTTCAGATAGAATGGAACTTACATTTCCATTTTCCCCCTTTTAGGCAGACATGGAATAGTCCTGGTTCCTACCAAGGGAGGGGCTGTAGGACATATTTAGTGAGTCTTAGTTTTTCTGGTGTTGGAAGCAGATGATTAAAGATGTAGCAGTGAGGGGAATGTTCCCTCTACTACAGCAGGAGTCTCTCCAGAGGGAAGCTCATAGAGAACGCTGACTCCTTACAGATTAAGAGACAGAGTATTTCCAGGAAGTCAACAATGAAAGACACTCTACTCCAAAGGTACCAGAACAGTCCTAAAGCCCAGCTATCAGACTAAAACTGAATTTAGCTCAGCAGAGCAGTATTAAGCAGAATATTCCCGGTTTGCTTGCCAGTTTATGCCAAAACCTGCTGGAGCCAAGAGAAAGATTACTTCTTGTACTGATGCAAACACTGTGACACACACACGGAGTATTACGGCCACACCACACCACTCAGCATTCATTTAAACCTGGGACATGATCAGGGGGGGGGTCCCCATTGCACATCCTCACTAGTGGTGTCTGTGTCTGATTTGGCATCCCGCTGCAAATCAACATATTTTGAAGTCAAGTCTTACCTGTATGCCACTGTGCTCTCACCGGCCCAGACATGACCTGCAAGAACAATGACGGAGCCCAAGAGAAAGCCTAACCTGGCCTATGCAGCTAAATCATGCTACATCCAAATCCAAGATGGTCACTGACGACAAGGATCAGAGCCCTCAGCCAGTGACTGACTCAGTAGCATGAGGTAGGTGAGCAGCTAACTGCCTGTGCAGGAAACGATCTAGCTTCTTGGGTCATGTACCTCTCAAACCCTACATTGAAAGATATCTTTATAGTGGTGAATCAGTCTAATGCTGCCATATCCTCTCTGAGCAATCTCATAGGAAGCCTGAAACAAAATGTTAACATAGTAACATAGTTTGTAAGGCTGAAAAAAGACATCTGTCCATCCAGTTTAGCCTGTTATCCTGCAAGTTGGTCCAGAGAAAGGCAAAAGAGCCCTGTGAGGTAGAAGTCAATTTTCCCGACTTTAGGGGAAAAAAATCCTTCCCGACTCCAATCAGGCAATCAGAATAAGGGCTCAAGCACACGACCGTATGTATTTTGCTGTCCACAAAAAAAACGGATCTGCAAAAAATACAGATGACGTCCGTGTGCGTTCCGTATTTTGCTGAACTGAACAGCTGGCCGCTAATAGAACAGTCCTATCCTTGTGTGTAATGTGGACAATAATAGGACATGTTCTATTGTTTTGCGGACCGGATATACGAATGCACACAGAGCAGCTTCCATCTTTTTTGTATACCCATTGAAATGAATGGTTCCACATAAGGTCCTTAAAAAAAAAAACGGAACAGACACAGAAAGAAAATGCGTTCATGTACTTGAACCCTAACTCCCTGGATCAATGACCTCTGACCCACAGTCCATAAAAAAAAACCTTGATGTGTAAACATATTAAAATCAATGGGTATGTGTGCTATCCGCAGAAAATGCGAGCAGTGCACGTCAGTGAAAAAAAAAAAACGGAAAGTTGAACAAGGCCTCAGACTGATTTCGTACATTCTTTTTTCTGAGGATTTTAGTGGTTTCCTTTTGGTTGCGTTGCATTTTTGAGTCATGGCCTTTGTCTAAACTGCAGCATGCTCTGGCTATGGTGTTTTTTTCTGGCATTTTTCCATAGACTTCTCTATAGGGAAAAAAGTACTGAAAAAGTATGCACATTAAAAATGTACAGTCAAAACAAGCCACCAAAGAAATGTTTGTAAAAACCACACAGACTATGAGCAAAGCACATGCATTTTTATAAGTGTTTTCTAAGCAGTAAAAAAAAAGTAATCCTAAAGATGCCTTTTAGGTATCAGTTACATGGGCTAATACAGACAGGACTGATTAGGAATGAAAGTTTGCAGGAAAGCTTATCTAAGATGATTGCCCACTCATGTGCTTTCTGATTTCTCGGCAGAGGTCCAGCATAGAAGGACACAATATCTGGATGTCAAAAAACATCAAGCGGCCTTACAAGTACCTTACTCTATGTTTTATCCAGCGAGGCTTCGACCTGTGTTTATACACGGGAGGGAGAAAAGTTGGAGTTCTTCTGTATAATTTTTTATCTTTGTTTTCTCTCCAATAAGATAGGCTGAATTACTGGCATTGTATAAGCTAACGTTACTTTTTTGAGGGATCAGGGCTATATTAACAAAAGTACGGTATGTCCAAGTGACCAAGAGGAATGTGTTGTTTTTGGTTAATCTTATAGGGCAGTTATGGGGAACAGCACCTAGACCATTTTATTATTCTCCTCCTTACTTATTTGCGTATCTATGTTTACATGTACTCTGCATTGAGGATGGGCAGAGTACTGTTGGAATAATTGACTGGGACACATACACGAATGGATTTTTTCCAGTGTTCTGATGATGGAGGTTAATGTGATTGCTTGGAAAGTGAAGGGCCTTGGCGACGCATCTAAGCACTATGCAGTATTTAACTCACTGAGACAATTCCAACTCAGCCATTGTTGGAATTATCGCCATTGAGCCATTTCCGGATTGGACATACATATCACTCCACCTATTCTACTCATGCTAGAGGGGTCAGTGTGCTTGTTCACAAACAGATTCCATTTCAGTGTTTATAGTTCAGCACTGACCCCTATGTTTGATACGTGTGTTCGCATTGCACCATATTTCAGACACCATTCATAATCGCTGCAGTATATATAGCACCTCCATATACAGAAGAGGTACTAAAACAAGTTCTGGCATTTGTAGCTGCACCGCCAGGTGCCGCCACACTCATTATTGGAGATTTCAATATGTTCTTAGACCTCAATCTGGATAAATTCCAAAGGAGGCTCCAGCCTCCAATATACTCATTGATGGGCATGTTGAAAGTGTTTATGGAAATGGCACTATTTGATATCTGAAAATGAAACACCTTCCTCTGATGCACGCAAGCGACGGGACGTTCTCCGTCATTTTGTAGGCCCGAATACCGCTCTAAGAATGGTGAGGCCAGAACAAGTAGAGGCAGTAGTAGATTGGATGGTTGAGAGTGCCTCCAGTTCCTTCACATTGTCTTCTACTCAGTCCACAGCTGAAAGCGCAGATGTGGCATCAGCAGCCCACGGGCATCCATCTTCCACCTAAACCCCTTGTACATCAGCCAAGTAGTCTGAGTCCCAAGTCATGCAGCAGTCACTTATGCTTTTTGATGACTCTGCTGGTGGGATTTTTGTGGGCCATGCACCTAGTCCTGCCCCAGAAGTGAATGAGATTGAGTGCACTGACGCCCAACCACTTATGTTTGAGGATGAGGACATGGGAGAACCACCGCAGCACGTCTCTGATGATGATGAAGAAACACAGGTGTCAACTTCTGGGGTTTTCTGCAGTATGCAGACCAGCCAGGAGAGCAGGGGTGAGTGGAAGATGATGTGGAGGATGATGAGGTCCTAGACCAGGTAATGCCATTTAAGTGTGCAGTTTGGAAGAAGAGGTGAGGGTCACGCACCACCAGCAGCACAGCAAAAGATGGATCAAGGTGCAAAAGCAGAGTGGCCAGCCCCCAGCCAGTACATCTGCTACTGCCCAACACATTTAGAGACATAGCACACCAAAACCAGCACAAAGGAGTTCCCTGGCATGGCAGTTCTTCAGGCAGTGTGCTGGCAACAGGACACGGGTAGTTTTCTCGCTGTGCAGTCAAGAGCCTGAAACGAGGAATACATTTTCTAAACATGAGCAGCACCTGCATGACCCAGCATCTAACTGCAAAGCACACGCTGCAGTGGAATAGACACCTGAGGAACAACAAAAGATCTGAGGCTCCTCCTGCTCCCTCTTCTGCTGCGGTCTCAGCCTCTTCCTTTCTCTCTGGAGTGACAGGGCCATCTGGCACCCCTGAAACAGATGATGTGACAGCAACACCACCATCACCGAGTATCTCCATACTGTCCCACGGAAGCGTTCAGCTGTCCATCTCCCAAACAATGGAGAGAAAGAGGAAGTACCCCCCCATCCCCTCGCAAGCCCTGGTCCTGAATCCCAGCATTTCAAAATTGCTGTCCTTTGAAATGCTGCCATTTCGTCTGGTGGAGATAGAGAGTTTTAAAACTGTCATGACAGCAGCTGTCCCATGGTACATGGTTCCCAGCCGCCACTACTTTTTCAGGTGGGCCATCTCTGCCCTGCACGAACAAATGGCGGAAAAAATCTGGTGTGCCGTTGTGCAACGCCATCAGTGGCAAGGTCCACATAACCACCAGTAAGTACAAGCAGGGACATTATATCTCCCTAAATGCCCACTGGGTAAATGTAGTGGCGGCTGGGCCGGCGGAAAGTGATTTGGAGCATGTCCTACCACCACCGAGGATTGCTCGATGTTTCTCGGTGCCTCCTGTTGCCTCCTCCTCCTACTCCACTTCCTCCTACTGTCCCTTCTGTACCGCCTCCGTATCATGCCAGTGCAACACCTGCACCACCAGCTTCAGCACAGCCAGGGGGAAACAATAGCAGGCAGTTCTGAAACTCATATGTTTGGGGGAAAAACCCCACACCACACAGGAACTGTGGTCAGGCATGGAAGAACAGACCAATGAGTGGTTGGTGCCACTGAGCCTCAAGCCCGGCCTGGTGTGTGACAATGGGTGAAATCTCGTAGCAGCTCTGGGCCCAGCCGGTTTGACGCACATCCCTTCCCTGGTGCATGTGTTGAACTTGGTGGTGTAGAGGTTCCAGAAAAATTACCCCAGTATGTCAGCGCCGCTGCAGAAAGTGAGGGTCGTCTGTGCATGCTTTCACCGTTCTCACCCTGCTGCTGCTCGCCTCTCTGCACTGCAGTGTAACTTAGGGCTTCCCGCTCACCTCCTCATATGCGATGTACCCACAAGTTGGAAATCCACCTTGCACATGCTGGAGAGACAGAGTGAGCAGCAGCAGGCAATAGTGGAGTTTCAGATGTAGCACACACGGGTGAGTCGGAGCAGCAACATTTCACCACCATGCGGTGGGCCTCCATGCGCGACTTGTGTGCCGTGTTGCGCTGTTTCGAGTACTCCACCAACATGGCCAGCAGTGATGATGCCTTCATTAGCGTTAATATTCCACTTCTACAGTATATCTGTCAGGGCTGGGATACACAGATAAGGGGTAAGTGATCCCTAAGCTTAATGCCAACCCCTTTCCCTGCCTATTGCCCGCTCAGGCTAACCCCTGAGCCGACAACCAGAAGACTGGAAATACACTACCAAAAGTGCGGGGGATGGGAAGACAAACAAGACAGACAAACAAGAACCAAATGGGTAGTCAGGTAGCCGCGTCAAAACCAGGAGAGTACGTCAGGAACAAAATCAGCAAGCAGAGAGAAGTAATCAAAAACACGCCAAGGGTCAGAGAACATAAAGAGTCTAAACTGCAGAGCAAGAATGTCAAACCAGGTAGTAGCAAGGAAACTCCAAACACTGGCAGCTAGGTAAAAGTTAGAGGGCCTTAAATACCTAGCAGACCCCACCCAACCAGCTGACTGGGAGGAGCAGCAAGGAACAAAAACTTAACTCATGAGATACCAATGAACAGAAAATAAACAGACACTATATTGCTCGAGTTTTCCGGCGACCAGTAACAGGCCGCGAGCGAGAGTGCGCACCAGCCACATCCCTGGCACTTATGACCGTTGCGCGGGTCCCCTGCCTGGGACGCGCATCCACAGCCAGAGATCGCCGGCTGGAGGAGGAGCCTGCTGAAATAGCGGACGAAGCCTGACCCCGGGCAACCACCTCGACACCAGAGTCAGGGGCAGGACCAGCAGAACGGGTGGGTGCAATGACTGCCGGTCCTGACAATATCTCCTTGAAAAAATGCTTTGGGCGCTAATGGATGAAGATGTGGCACAGGATAAAGAGGAGGAGGAGGAACAGGAATCAGTCCCATGATTATCGGGCCAGTCGTCCACAGGTGGCTCAGAAGGTGGGTTCCTGCACCAACAGTAGCCAGGTACACAACTGTCCAACCTGGGCACAGATTTGAAGGATGATGAGGAGGAGAAGGAGGATCTGCATTGACAGCAGGGTGGTACCCAAATCAGCTCATGGTCATCACTGGAACGTGTCTGGGGGGATACAGAGGACACAGACGATACACCTCCCACCAAGGACAGCTTGTCATTGTCTCTGGGCAGCCTGGCACGCATGAGCAACTACATGCTGCAGTGCCTGTGCAAAAACCGCCGCGTTGCCCTCATACTTACCAGTGCTGATTACTGGGTGGCCACCCTGCTGGATGCTCGCTACAAGAACAATGTCCATCCTTACTTTCATCACTGGAGCATGATCGGAAGATGCACGAGTACAAGCACACGCTGATAGATGCGCTACTGATGGTGTTCCCACCTTACAGCGGGGGCTTTGTAGAAGAACGAGGCAGAGATGGAAGAGGGTGAGGATGTTGCCAATGCAGCTGGGGCACCATCAGAACCTCAGAAGGGAGAGTTAGCATGGCCAAAATGTAGAAAAGCTTTGTCAGCACGCCACAACATCCAGAACCACCATCTTGTACAGACTGTCTTAGGTCTTAGGCAGGATTTCAGCAACATCGTGGAACAGACGTGTCCACACGTCTGCACATACTGACTGATAGGTTTGCCACATTTAACTTCTGGGTCTCCAAATTAGGCACATGGCCTGAACTTGCCCTTTACGCCTTGGAGGTGCTGGCCTGCCCTGCGGCAAGTGTATTGTCCGAACTTGTGTTTAGCATGGAATGGGATGTGATCACGGACAGGCGCATCTGCCTGTCCACAGCCAACGTCGACAAGCTCACGTTCATTAAAATTAACCAGGCATAGATCCCACAGGACTTGTCCGTACCTTGGGCATAGTAAAAATGAATACCGTCCACACCCAGCCATTGTTATACTCCAGCCATTTCCCAATGTTTTGGGGCCTCCACAAACCAAAAAACACAATTTAATAAAAAAAAAAAAAAAAAAAGGTTGGTGACCTCCTCCGACTCTTCTGCCATGCCCCCCTCCTCCGCCAGCAGTGCTACGTTCACCCCCTCCGCCTGAACCGCCATGTCCACCTGCCATACCCCAAAAAATGGCTAAAGGTCGCAAACCGAATTTAAAAAAAAACACAGAGAGTTGGCCTCTTCCACCTACACTGCCACGTCCATAGCCTCCTCAACTTCCTACTCCACTTGGACCTCTGCCTCTTGGTTCAAGATTGTTTTTTTTGTATGTATTTTATGTTATTTAAAGTCATTTCCCATGGACATTTGTTTGTAGGGCCCTCTAGCCCTTTCTGACTGTTAAGGGTTGGATCACTGTGGAGGTCACTTTTAAAGGGCGGGCCACTGTGTAGGTCAGTGTAAAGGGGCAAGTGTAATTTACTAAAAACACCATACAATGAGTGCATAATAGGACACATTGCAGTACCAGAAAAAGAATACACACAATGGGCTAAAGTGCTTAAACGTTGCTGAACCAGTAAAAACAGTGTAGCTAAAATACAGCAAAGACATAAGTATGCAAACATTTTAGTGCAATCAATTTCACATTTGCAAGCATAAAAGGCTCAGATATACGTTTGAGTCTCTCCTCGTGGCTCCTTGGCATGATAAAACACTGTCTGGAACACATAGTCCAAAATTCAATTGTAATCCATGTGAGGTAATATTGTAATCCAAACAGGTAATGTGTAATCCACGTGTATAATAGAAAATAGCAGCAAAGGGGGCTCCCAAATAACTTGAGAAGGGGGGGGAGGGAAAGAAAATAGGCGCGCTTAGGCGCAACTGGGAATTTTCTGCAGAATGGAGGGAGTCCTGACAGCCATGTCCATCTGGGTGAGAGTCAAACAGGGGCAATACAAACAAACACAAAAAGTGCCAGCTAGCTCTCACCCGTCAGGTGCAGTCCATGGTGTGGCTCCCATAGGTCCTCTTAAAGTGTCCTTGAGACAGCCAGTAGTTGGGTCCCTTAGATGAGGGACCTGAAGTCCTTTTCGCTTGAGCTGCTACTAAACAACATCAGAGGACGCTCCTGCCTCCTGTAGGTCAAGCTCGCTTCCGTGGTGGAATTCCACTGCCCTCTTCTTCCGGAAGTCGGACTTGACCGGGTCCAGGTGGTGGTCCTGCTGGTGAGCGCTGCAGCCACTTGTGCTTTTCCGGATACTCCTGCCGGGACAGCAGGGGTAAGGACTTCCGGCTGCAGCGGTTCCAGCAAGGTTGCATCAAGGAAAGAAGTCCCAGCTTCCCTGGCTGCTGCTGACTTCATCTTCCACGGCAGCTGGTATTGGTGGATCACCGTGGATTGGAACGTAAATGATGACGTTGTCAGCTGACCCAGCTGAAAGGACTGTGGTGGTGGTGGTGGTGGCAGTCCAGGTATCAGAGGTTGTGGCTGTGGCTTTTCCCTGAACCGGAGGACGCCATCTGGTGACTCCTGAAGGCAGCGCACTGGTACTTCGCCTGGTGGTTCCTCCGGCCAAACTTCAGGTGGTGATGTTGGGACCAGGGGCTTAGAAAGGAGGGTAACCCCAGTAGCGAAGGGGCCTTTCAGGGAGGCCATGGGGGTGTACTCTACCTGATCCCCCTACAGGTTGTGACGAGGCTGGGGCAGGTACGGCCGTTTAACTCACCGGCGGCCCACAAAGTACTCCTTGCCGTCCTCGTTGTCTGCCAGGAAGCAGACTCCTCCTAGGAGTGGATGCTCCAGCCGCCTCCGCCGCACCAGCCACAGCAGCAGCACCAGCCGCCTCACGACGAACCGCCTCACGATGCGCAGCAAACTCAGCAGGCAGTAAGGAAAACAAGGGCACTGAAGCTGGGGTTCTCTTGATTTCAGACTGTGACACCCGATGTCTGGAGCGGGCGGTGGTTCAAGGAACTCGTCCCCAAAGACCATCTGGGACGCAGCTCTTTAGCCATGCTTGCTACTTGATCAGTGTTCAGTGCTGGTCTAAACTGGATCAGAGGAGGGAGGAGAACTGAGGGAGTAGTCTTCACTCCCTATACGTGCAAATAGTTAGATCCTGGTGCTGGGCAAGGCCGTTTTTTTCAGTTCTGAGGGGGGCGTATCTTCACTTTCCCGCTCTTGCGGGGGTGTATCATCATTTTACCGCCTCACGAAGAATGCGTACATTTCGTACGTTTCGTACGTATCGTTAGTGTTCAAAATTTTGCGAAAGTTTATGAATAATACGAAGTGAATCTGGAAAAAAAAATTAATAAATAAATAGATTCGCTCATCTCTAGTTAAAAGATATTGACAGTATCCACCATAACAGGGACCTCTACAGCACCCCACCCCTTAACAGTGAACTCCATAGCCCCCACCCCTTAACACTGACCACCCCACAGTGCCCCACCTTGTTAAAATGGGACCTCCACAGCAGCCCATCCCCTTAACTTTTACCTTCACAGCAGCCCGCCCTTTTAACAGTGAGTTTCACGGCATCCCACTCCCTTGACAGTGACCTCATCAGTGGCCCACCTCTACACTACTGTATAGTGTACTGCAGTGTATTTTCACTCTTGCTAAGCCTTGTCAGGCTCCTGCCTTTAGCAGGAGCCTGATGAGGCTTAGCTTACACCATGGCAACCGAGACGCTTCTGAAAGCGTCTGGTTGCCATGGTAACCATCGGGACGCTGCCACAGCAGAGCAGCGTCCCGATGGAAGGGAGAGGGAGCTTCCTCCCTCTCATCTGGCCACACCATCGGCGCTGCCAGCGCCCGATGGGAGAGGGAGGGAGCTCCCTCCCTGTTAACCCCTTCCATACAGCGGTCCCTACGGACCGCGGCATGGAAGGGGTTGAACTGCTGACATCGGTGCCAGCACCGATGTCAGCAGTTTCAAGCAGAGTATCAGCTGTATGCTGATACTCTGCTTGAAAACGCTCGGCCATCCTGAAATATTATTGCGGGCGGCACTCTCGCCGCAGCCGCCCGCACATCGCCCACCCGCCCGCCCGCTAGCTATATCTCCCCCCCCCACCCACCCAAACGGCCATCAGAGAAAACAGTGGGGTGGGGGGGGATATATATATATATCTTTTATATTGTTAATTTTTTTTTTTTTTTCATTTTAGTTTATTGCAGCTACGATCGCTGCGATTGGCTAGTCTGAACAGACTAGCCAATCACAGCGATCGCTAGCCCGGGACCGCCCCCATTGGTCCCGGGCTGGTTAGCTGAGACCCCTGGCTGTAAGTAACAGCCGGGGTCTCAGCACTGTCACCATGTCATCAGACATGGTGACAGTTTAATGCCATGACGGCTTATCCCGTCATGGGGCGGCAAGCGGCTCCTGCCCATGACGGGATAAGCCGTCATTCGGCGTTAAGGGGTTAAGGACTATTGTTTTACCTGGCTGCACTATATATTATTAGTGCAACCTGTGCCAAATTGAGCATAATTGTTTGGCCACTGGTGCCAGTGACACAACCTGAGCTACATCTCTTATGTTACATTTGTGCATCCTTAATATCTGTGACATTCAGTGTAATTGTTTGGCCGCTGGTGACACAGCCTCCACTATATCTCCTGTGTAACATTTGCGAATCCTAAATATCTGTGACATTGAGTATCATTTTTTTGCTGCTGTGACTGTGACATTACCTGTGCTATATCTCCTGTCTAACATTTGTGAATCCTAAATATCTGTGACATTGAGTGTAATTTTTTCACCACTGGTGACAGTGACATTACCTGCGTTACATCTCCTGTATAACATTTGCGCGTCCTAAATATCTGTGACATTAAGTGTAATTTTTTCACCGCTGGTGACAGTGACATTACCTGCGCTAAATCTCCTGTATAACATTTGTGCATCCTAAATATCTGTATTGAGTGTAATTTATTTGCGCATACACTTACCACGATACCTAGCTTCATGTCCCAGTTTGCAGGGTAGCACAGGACACCACTCATGAAGCCACACCAGTGCGACCAGGTGGTCGGTTGGATTGCAGCAGATAATGCTTCCAGTCTGTTAAGCACCACCCTGTCTTCCACAAAGTCCAGTCTGGTCAACAGAATCCTCACCCTGATCCTCCTTCCTCCCACCACGGAGAGTCTTGACAAACAATATCCCACACTCGGATATTCAGAGGAGCCCTTTTCATCACCATTCCTTAATTTAGGCCTCTCGCCAAGCACACTTGAAGAGGGACATGAGATCTTTTGCACTGATTCCCAAACTCTTGAGCATCCACAGTCAGAAGAAGATGACAGTGGAGAACGGCAACTAGTGTCTCAAGAGGTTGATGACGAGGATGAGACACAATAAGTCAAGGGCAGTTAGTGTCTCAAGAGGTTGATGATGAGGATGAGACACAGTTGTCAATAAGTGAGCTTCTTGTTAAGTCAACACATCAGGAGGAGGACCAGAATGAGGAAGTGGAAGAGGAGGTGGTGGACGATGAAATCACTGACCCAACCTGGGAAGGTGGCAAGCCGAGCAAGGACAGCAGTACAGAGGGGGAGGGATCCACAGCACCGCAACAGGCTAAAAGAGGCAGTGGGGTGGGAAAAGGGAGAAGGCAGGCCACACCAAACAGGCCTGCAACTGTTCCCCGGAGCACCCCCTTGCGGCAATCTGTGCCGTCTCTGTACCAAAATGAGCAGCGGCATGAACACTAGCAACCTGATCACCACCAGCATGCTCTGCCACATGGCATCAAAGCATCCTAATAGGAGGGCCAAACACCTGGGTCCACAATCAGTGTCTGTAGCTGACACCACTGCCTCCTCTTCCCCCTTGTTACGTTCTGGCCAATACCCTGTCCAAGAAGCAGGTATGGATGCCTCCCTCCCTGGACCTGGACCTTCGCAAGCACCATCAGCGAGCACATCCACTTCTGTGCCCGAGCGCAGTTTACAGATGTCCATACCCCAGGCCTTTGAATAAAAGCGCAAATACCCAGCCACCCACCCACAGGCCATAGCACTAAATGTGCACCTTTCCAAATTGATGGCCCTGGAAATGTTGCCATTTAGGCTTGTGGACACTAAGGCTTTCCGCAGCCTGATGGTGGCGGACATCCCTCATTACTCAGTCCCAAGTCGCCACTATTTTTCCCGGTGTGCCGTCCCCACCTTACACCAGCATGTGTCCCGTAACATCACCCGTGCCCTGACCAATGCAATTACTGGGAAGGTCTACTTAACGACTGACACATGGACAAGTGCTTTTGGCCAGGGACGCTACATTTCCCTGACGGCACACTGGGTGAACGTTGTGGAGGCTGGGAGCGAGTCGTACCCTGGGATGGCATAGATGCTGCTGACGCCAAGGATTATCGGCCCAAATTCCATCAGGATTTCCACCACCACCTACATTAGTGGCTGCAACACCCCCTTCTCTTCCTCCACCGCCTCCTGCAATTCCACCTCTGAATTCTCATCTTGCAACACCAGTCAGCCATCAGTCAGTAGTTGGAAGCCGTTTAGCGCTGCAGTGGGGAAGCGGCAACAGGCCATGCTGAAATTGATTTGTTTAGGTGACAAACAGCACACCGCCTCAGAGCTGTGGCAGGGTATAAGGGACCAGACTGAGCTGTGGCTCTCGCCAATCAACCTACAACCAGGCATGGTTGTATCCGATAATAGCTGTAACTAGGCAAGCTCACACAAATACCATGACTAGCCCACGTGTTCAACTTAGTGGTTCAGCGGTGTCTCAAAACCTACCCCAATTTGCCTGAGCTACTGGTGAAGGTGTGCCGCATGTGTGCCCATTTCTGAAAGTCATCTACAGCTGCTGCTGGTCTGGCAACACTGCAGCAGCACTTGCAATTGCCAGCTCACCAACTGTTGTGCGACGTGAGCATGCACTGGAACTCCATGTTCCACATGTTGGCCAGGCTTTGTGATCACCAGAGGGCAGTAGTTGAATACCAGCTGCAACATGGTCGTCACCTTTCCAGTCAGCTTCCGCTCTTCACAAGCGACTGGTGGGCATGGATATTTGATATCTGTGAGGTTTTACGCAACTTTGAGGAATCAACACAGATGTTGAGCGGCGATTCCGCTATTATCAGCATAACCATCCCACTTCTGTGTCTACTGAAACGCTCGCTGCTCACAATTGAGGCGGATGCTTTGCATGTGGAAGATGTGAAGATGGGGGAAAATAGTACACAGGGTGATAGCCAGACCACCCTCAGTTCATCTTCTCACCGCAAATTTGATGATGAGGAGGAGCAGGAGACAGTTGCCTCCGCTGCAGAGGGTAGTACCCATAGCAGGTTTATTCATCTGTTCAGCGTGGATGGACCAAAGAGGATGAGGAGATTGAGAGTCATCCACCTGGTGAGGACAGCAAAGTCTTGTCTGTTGGGACTCTGGCACACATGGCTGACTTTATGTTAGAAACATAGAAACATAGAAGATTGACGGCAGAAAAAGACCACCTGTTCCATATAGTCTGCCCTTTTATTATCCTTT
>ONZH01012922.1:0-12819 GCA_900303285.1 Rhinella marina
TACAACAGGGAGTTCTGATTCGTCAGGAAGCGAAGATGGTGTTCATGACGGATGCCTCCTCCTTGGCCTGGGTGCCCATGTAGAGTCCAGTGGGTACAGCAAAAATGGCCACCCCACCTCATGCACAGATCATCCAATTGGAAGGAACTGAGGGCGGTGACCCTAGCCCTCAAACACTTCGAACATCTGCTGAAGGGAGAGAATGTCCTAATACAGTCGGACAATCTGTCCACAGTATTCTACATAAAGAAACAAGGTGGCACAGAAAGCCCTGCACTTAGCCGGGAGTCCCGGAGACTGTTCCAGTGGGCAGAGAAGAATTTGAAGACCTTATCGGCAATCCACATAAAGGGATCGTTAAACTCCACATCGGACTTAATCAGCAGGCACATTCTTTCACCAGCAGAATGATGTCTATCTCCTCAAGAGTATCTTCAGATAGTTCAGAAGTTTGGACAACCTCAACTTGACATCTTTGCCACCCAGACAGAATGCCAAGACACCTCAGTTCTGTGCCCTGGATCCTCGCCAGAATCCTTTCGCTGTGGACGGTCTTTCAATTTCATGGCACAAGACCTTCATCTATGCCTTTCCCCCTCCTGCACTGATTCAGAGGACTCTGACCAAAATCAAGGAAGAGAAAGCCAGAGCGATTGTCATCCTGCCTTACTGGCCCAGGAGAGCCTGGTTCTCCCTGGCACTCTCCCTGTCAGGAGGGAATCTATGGACACTGCCGCTTGTTCCAGACCTGCTGACTCAGAACGGCCTGGCACATCAACAGCTCGACAGGTTGAAACTGACTACATGGGCACTGAACTTAACATCTTGAAACATGAAGGTTATTCAGATAAAGTGATCTCTACCGTCATTAGTCAATTTGCTGCCATCAACTCATTCCTTAATGGGAAGTATTCTAGGCATCCAGTTGTTCTAAAATTCTTTAAAGGAATCAAGAATATTCGCCCTGACATCCGGAACTTAGTTCCCTCCTGGGATCTTCTCCTTGTCCTGGACTGTCTAAAAGAGTCTCCCTTTGAACCTCTCCAGTCAGTTGACTTGAAATTTGTTTCCTGGAAAGCTGCATTCCTAATAGCCATCTCTTCAGTCAGAAGGTTGTCAGAGATTCAAGCATTATCGTACAAGGATCCTTATTTCAGAGATTTATCGCACTCAATAGTGCTCAGGACCCCTACCTACCTTTGTTCCTAAGGTTCCCTCCTCGCTTGCCTTAAATCAGGAGATCATCTTACCAGCTCTCACCACGGATGATGGCTCGGAGAATCCTCTTGATGTCAGGAGAGCAATCCTGATATACCTAAATAGAGTCAAGTCTCTTCAGATGCTCTGAAAATGTATTTGTTCTTTTTGGAAGAAAGTCACAGGTTCCAAAGCCTCGAAACGGACTTTATCTTCCTGATCAAGAATACTATCTCTCTATGCTATAATAAAGAGGTTTGGCAACTCCTAAAGACCTGAAGGCACACTCTACATCCAACCTCGGCCTCATGGGCTGAAGCAAGAAATGTTTCTCTACAAGAGATATGTCGTGCTGCGACCTGGTCATCACCAAACACCTTTATCAAGCACTACAGGCTTGACATCCCTGATGGCGCAGCCCTTGGCCAGAGAATTTTATGTCCTTCCGTATTGGTTTAATACCCCCCCTTTTATTTTGCCACTGCTTTGATGTCCCATACTGTGCTGCCGAAGGACGTCTAGGAACTACCGAATTTTGATAATTACCTGACGGAAATTCGAGTTCCTAGAGTCCAGAGGCAGCACAGGGACCCACCCTATTAAACTTATTGCTGCATACAAACTCTGTGTGGGTGTGGTTAATGGGGTGCTTTATACAGCTGGGGGTCAATTGATTAATTATTAATTGCTATAGTCTCTTCTGCCTTGTTCTAGGGATCTAGACTTAACCCATACTGTGCTGCCTCTGGACTCTAGGAACTCGAATTTCCGTCAGGTAAGTATCAAAATTCGGTAGTTATTTCTTGTATTCTTGTAGTATAGGAGCAGTATTATAGTAGTTATATTCTTGTACATAGGAGCAGTATTATAGTAGTTATATTCTTGTACATAGGAGGCAGTATTATAGTAGTTATATTCTTGTACATAGGAGCAGTATTATAGTAGTTATATTCTTGTACATAGGAGGCAGTATTATAGTAGTTATATTCTTGTACATAGGAAGCTTGTATTATAGTAGTTATATTTCTTGTACATAGGAGGTAGTTATAGTAGTTATATTCTTGTACATAGGAGCAGTATTATAGTAGTTATATTCTTCTACATAGGAGGTAGTATTATAGTAGTTATATCTTGTACATAGGAGCAGTATTATAGTAGTTATATTCTTGTACATAGGAGCAGTATTATAGTAGTTATATTCTTGTACATAGGAGCAGTATTATAGTAAGTTATATTCTTGTACATAGGAGGCAGTATTATAGTAGTTTATATTCTTGTACATAGGAGCAGTATTATAGTAGTAGTTATATTCTTGTACATAGGAGCAGTATTATAGTAGTTATATTCTTTGTACATAGGAGGTAGTATTATAGTAGTTATATAGTCTTGTACATAGGAGCAGTATTATAGTATTATATTCTTGTACATAGCTTGTACATAGGAGCAGTATTATAGTAGTTATATTCTTGTACATAGGAGGCAGTATTTATAGTAGTTATATTCTGTTACATAGAGGCAGTATTATAGTATATTTCTTGTACATAGAGGCAGTATTATAGTAGTTATATTCTTGTACATAGGAGCAGTTAGATAGTATTATAGTAGTTATATTCTTGTACATAGAAGCAGTATTATAGTAGTTATATTCTTGTACATAGGAGGCAGTATACAGTATTATAGTAGTTATATTCTTGTACATAGGAGCAGTATTATAGTATTATAGTAGTTATATTCTTGTACATAGGAGCAGTATTATAGTAGTTATATTCTTGTACATAGGAGGTATCAGTATTATAGTAGTTATATTCTTGTATTATAGTAGTTATATTCTTGTACATAGGAGCAGTATTATAGTAGTTATATTCTTGTACATAGGAGGCAGTATTATAGTAGTTATATATTCTTGTACATAGGAGGCAGTATTATAGTAGTTATATTCTTGTACATAGGAGCAGTATATATAGTAGTTATATTCTTGTACATAGGAGCAGTATTATAGTAGTTATATTCTTGTACATAGGAGCAGTATTATAGTAGTTATATTCTTGTACATAGGAGCAGTATTATAGTAGTTATATTCTTGTACATAGGAGCAGTATTATAGTAGTTATATTCTTATAGTACATAGGAGCAGTATATAGTAGTTATATTCTTTACATATAGTAGTAGTATATTCTTGCATAGGAGCAGTATTATAGTAGTTATATTCTTGTACATAGGAGCAGTATTATAGTAGTTATATTCTTGTACATAGGAGCAGTATTATAGTAGTTATATTCTTGTACATAGGAGCAGTATTATAGTAGTTATATTCTTCTACATGTAGTAACCCCCTTCATGGCAGCACCCTATATCAGCAGGATTATGGCTCACAGAGACGTCAGAAACTGTCTAGCAATGAGGAACAAGACAAAGTGATCCCGGTGATCATCATCTGTGGGATCCATGGAGGCCGAGACAAGCAACTTACAGAACCTTCTGTCAGATACCACAGGACACCACGGAGGTCTTGAGCCCAAGCCTCAATGGCTCTGAACTGTTTTGGCAGCACAAGAGGAACGACACAAAATTAGGTGGGTGATTTTCATGTTATGTCTGAGTGGTGTTTTATATTGTATTATTTCCCATATAGTCTGAACCGAGCTGTGGATACGATTTCAAGCTGAAGATCTTGTCTCAGTCCCTGGATCTCCTCACAGTCAGCGGCGGTCGTCTCAGAACACGTCACAGGTACACGGCAGTAAGTATCTGTCAGGCTCACAATCGGCGAAGCTCACGTTACACATTCTGTCAGTGAAAGCACGGAGCGTGTTAACGGAACATCCCGACATCAGCGGAAAACATGTCTACAGATGTCACGCTGTCAGAGAGAAGCGCACCGGGAGGATTACACGAGATGTCCTCATGAATCAATTACGAGCATGGGAGTGAGACGAGTTACGTATCTGCGGGCGAAGCGCGGCGATTACACTGCACCGCCAGACACAGAGGTGTACGGACCACATGGCGACCTACAACATGGCCGTCTGGTCCTACGTATATAAATCAGCTGAGGGTTTGCTTCAATCGCATCCAGTCCTGACAATATTTATCAGCAGCACAAATCTGTCAGGGTTTGTTACAATGTTTCAGTCTGGAGAGCAAATTGTTTACATCACTCTAGACGGATACATTGTAGCAAGCGACAGAGCATTGTCTAGAAGGGCTACAATTGTAACAAACCCTCAGCTATGACAAGCATTAGGTTCCTGAAGGTTTTTGGGCTCCTGATTGTCATATGGTAAGGGGATTACGGTAGACTGTAAGCTCTCAGGATGTAACACTTCAGACCTGACGGTACGGAGAGGGGATGGAGCGGAGAGAAGGATCAGCGCTCATTAAATATGACAGAGCTCTGACTGATCACATAATATCTCTCCGGAGGCATCAATTATTTATCGGCTGCTATGTATAGTCAGCGTCAGAGGAATATTCATATTTAACGCGGTATCCGTGTGGATGAGATCATCTGAGTGCGAAGGTAACATGAGCGCAGCGTGCCAGAAAATCACTCATCTCACAGCCTGCGAATGGAAAAGTGCACCTCCGCCCGCTCCTCAATGTCTCCGCAGCACAAACAGCACGCAGTCCATCCAGGGTCCGAGCCCGCGCAGTCCATCCTGGGTCCCAGACCGCGCAGTCCACCCGGGGTCCGAGCCCGCGCAGTCCACCCGGGGTCCGAGCCCGCGCAGTCCACCCGGGGTCCGAGCCCGCGCAGTCCACCCGGGGGGTCCCGAGCCGCGCAGTTCCACCCGGGGTCCCAGACCGCGCAGTCCACCCGGGGTCCCAGACCGCGCAGTCCACCCGGGGGTCCCAGACCGCGCAGTCCACCCGGGTCCCAGACCGCGCAGTCCACCCGGGGGTCCCAGACCGCGCAGTCCACCCGGGTCCGAGACAGCGCAGTCCACCCGGGGTCCGAGACAGCGCAGTCCACCCGGGGTCCGAGACAGCGCAGTCCACCGCGGGGTCCGAGCTCGCGCAGTCCACCCGGGGTCCGAGACCGCGCAGTCCACCCGGGGTCCGAGACCGCGCAGTCCACCCGGGGTCCGAAGACCGCGCAGTCCACCCGGGGTCCGAGACCGCGCAGTCCACCCGGGGTCCGAGACCGCGCAGTCCACCGGGGGTCCGAGACCGCGCAGTCCACCCGGGGTCCGAGACGCGCAGTCCACCCCGGGGTCTCGAGACCGCGCAGTCACCCGGGGTCCGAGACCGCGCAGTCCACCCGGGGTCCGAGACCGCGCAGTCCACCCGGGGTCCGAGACCGCGCAGTCCACCCGGGGTCCGAGACAGCGCAGTCCACCCGGGGTCCGAGACAGCGCAGTCCACCCGGGGTCCGAGACCGCGCAGTCCACCCGGGGTCCGAGACCGCGCAGTCCACCCGGGGTCCGAGACCGCGCAGTCCACCCGGGGTCCGAGACCGCGCAGTCCACCCGGGGTCCGAGACCGCGCAGTCCACCCGGGGTCCGAGACCGCGCAGTCCACCCGGGGTCTGAGATCTGAAAATCTGTGCTATACTCCACAGACGCAGTCAGAAAGATTAGCTTCAGCACCTAAAACACAGAGGAGCAATTATCTATATCAGACGACAGCACTGAATAAAAAAGACTACAAGTCCCAGAATGCAAATCACTAAAACATGCAATGTGCAGACACCAAGGAAAGGTGGGAGATTATAGCACTGAAGACAGCAGAATAGTGAGTGCAGCTCTGGAGTATAATACAGGATGTAACTCAGGATCAGTACAGGATAAGTAATGTATGTACACAGTGACTGCACCAGCAGAATAGTGAGTGCAGCTCTGGAGTATGATACAGGATGTAACTCTGGATCAGTACAGGATAAGTAATGTATGTACACAGTGACTGCACCAGCAGAATAGTGAGTGCAGCTCTGGAGTATAATACAGGATGTAACTGAGGATCAGTACAGGATATGTAATGTATGTACACAGTGACTGTACCAGCAGAATAGTGAGTGCAGCTCTGGAGTATAATACAGAATGGAACTCAGGATCAGTACAGGATAAGTAATGTATGTACACAGTGACTGCACCAGCAGAATAGTGAGTGCAGCTCTGGAGTATAATACAGGATGTAACTCAGGATCAGTACAGGATAAGTAATGTATGTACACAGTGACTGCACCAGCAGAATAGTGAGTGCAGCTCTGGAGTATAATACAGGATGTAACTCAGGATCAGTACAGGATATGTAATGTATGTACACAGTGACTGCACCAGCAGAATAGTGAGTGCAGCTCTGGAGTATAATATAGGATGTAACTCAGGATCAGTACAGGATAAGTAATGTATGTACACAGTGACTGCACCAGCAGAATAGTGAGTGCAGCTCTGGGGTATAATACAGAATGGAACTCAGGATCAGTACAGGATAAGTAATGTATGTACACAGTGACTGCCACCAGCAGAATAGTGAGTGCAGCTCTGGAGTACAATACAGGAGGTAACTCAGGATCAGTACAGGATAAGTAATGTATGTACACAGTGACTGCACCAGCAGAATAGTGAGTGCAGCTCTGGAGTATAATACAGGATGTAACTCAGGATCAGTACAGGATAAGTAATGTATGTACACAGTGACTGCACCAGCAGAATAGTGAGTGCAGCTCTGGAGTATAATACAGGATGTAACTCAGGATCAGTACAGGATAAGTAATGTATGTACACAGTGACTGCACCAGCAGAATAGTGAGTGCAGCTCTGGGGTATAATACAGGATGTAACTCAGGATCAGTACAGGATAAGTAATGTATGTACACAGTGACTGCACCAGCAGAATAGTGAGTGCAGCTCTGGAGTATAATACAGGATATAACTCAGGATCAGTACAGGATAAGTAATGTATGTACACAGTGACTGCACCAGCAGAATAGTGAGTGCAGCTCTGGAGTATAATACAGGATGTAACTCAGGATCAGTACAGGATAAGTAATGTATGTACATAATGACTGCACCAGCAGAATAGTGAGTGCAGCTCTGGAGTATAATACAGGATCAGTACAGGATAAGTAATGTATCTATAAAGAGATGCTATTAGTATATATAATACAATACTGAAATATATTTTGACTCTGTGATTGATGTCATTTTGATGCCTGATCTATTGCGGATCAATAATTAATGCCTGAGGAAATATGAGTCCCCTCCCCCACCCCGTGTTTCCTATATCACTACATGGTGACTGGAATTTGCAGTAAAACATTCTGCACACGAGGTACAGTACAGGGTAGGTTCTCACATCAGTTACCCGCGGTAGATTTCCTGCCCGGTGTCTATGGGCAGAGCTGGTGACCGCGGTCACACTGAGGACGGCACCTCCCTGACGCGGACAGGCTCTGTCTCATATTCTCGCCACCTCTCCCTTTATCTAATCAGCAGCGATTACAACAAATACCCAATTAGTCGGAACAGATTTTTCTGCATCAGAGACTGAGAGCCTCTTGTGAGGAGGACATGCTGGGGGTCCCTAGACAGGGGCGGGGGCTGGGCTTCCTTACATAACTTTACTTCTCCTGACTGGCATTAATTTGCAGCTGAAATAAAATGTTTTTTTTTGTGTCTGTTTTTATTTTCCTGACACATTTTTTCGGAGACGTTTTTCATTCCTGCGCGCAGATTCCGCACAGATGGACGTGGATTTTTGGTTTGGAAGCTGCTCCAAACATCCTCAAGGTTTGGATGTGAGGTGATACCGGCCCCAGGGGGGGCCAACATCGAGGTGAGGGGCCCCAGAATGACTCCTACCTCCGCACCAGGAGGTCAGAATTAGGGGGCACTCACGTGACCGTATTGGTGGTCCGTATAGGATCTGCATTTTTTGCGGATCGGATGTGGTCCCATTCATGGCAATGGGTACGCAAGAATTCCGGACAGCACTCTGCGCACTGTCTGCGTCCGTACATCCGTTTTGCTGCTCCACAAAAAAAAACTGCGGCCAAGAATAGGGCAGATCCGCAATTTGTGGACCGCAAAACACATACGGTTGTGTGAATGTACCCTTAGGGCTCGTTCACCTGGCCGTTGTGTGGCCGTGCCCGTGCTGCGGAACGCAAATTGTGCTCCGCAGTGCACGGGCACCTACTGTGGTGCTTCCACATGTGGATCACGGACCCATTCACTTCAATGAGATCCGCGATCTGCATCCGACTGTCTGCAGAGGCACGGGCAGATGCACCACGGAAGCACTCGGTGTTACGATCTGTGCCTCCGTTTGGCACGGCACCGCATCTCCGTGACTGCGGGCCGCAATAAGGCCACGGACGCACCACGGCCGTATGAACAAGCCCTTATTGGGATTCCTAAAAAAGGACTTGACTGAGAAACCCATCTAAGGCCCACAAAAAAATACGGATGACGTCCGTGTGCATTTCGTGTTGGCCCCTAATAGAACAGTCCTATCCCCGTCCGTAATGCGAACAAGGACATTGACCTATTTCTTTGCAGAACGGACATACGGAAATGGAATGCACATCCGGTAACTTCCATTATTTTTGAGGACCCATTGAAACGAATGGTTCTGTATACAGTCCGCAAAAAAAAAAAAAAAACGGAACGGAACGGACACGCAAAGAAAATATGTTTGTGTGCATGAGCCCTACTAAGGCTGGAGTCCCACATAGTTTTATGTTGTGCACACTTTTTTAAAAAATATTTTCGCCTTTATTATAAAAAAAAAATTTTTTTTTTGGGGGGGGGGTTATGCCTTGAGTTATTTTATAGGAAGAATCCAGGTTTATTATAGAAGTACCACCCATACAATCATATCACACAAGAACATTGTTTAGGAGCACCTCCCCCTCTCCCCCCCAGACATCCTAAAGGGGTTGTCCTGCCAAAAATATTCTGCAGTTTTCAGCCCCTGGACCTGAATACGGTTGTAATTGAATGCAATTAAAAATTTAGCATAATAACTGAGATATTCAATAAAATGTATGTGTATAGCGCCACCTGCTGTTTGATCTTTTTCAAAATTCTCTGTCCAGATCACTGAGATGGCTGCACACGCTCAGTTCCATTCTTTCAAACTGCCATCAGCTGCAGAAAGGAAACACCCCCTGAGAAAAGGGGACGCACCCCCGAGAAGGGACGCACCCGAGAAAGGAGACGCACCCCCCGAGAAAGGAGACGCACCCCGGAGAAGGAAGACGCACCCCCGAGAAGGACGCACCCCCGAGAAAGGGAGACGCACCCCCCGAGAAAGGAGACGCACCCCCCCGAGAAAGGAGACGCCCAGAGGGCGCCCCCGAGAAAGGAGACGCACACCCCGAGAAAGGAGACGCACACCCCGAAAAGGACACACAACCCCCGAGAAAGGAGACACACCCCCGAGAAGGAGACACACCCCCGAGAAAGGGGACACATCCCCCGAGAAAGGGGACACATCCCCCGAGAAGGGGACACATCCCCCGAGAAAGGGGACACATCCCCGAGAAAGGGGACACATCCCCCGAGAAAGGGGACACATCCCCTGAGAAAGGGGACACACCCCGAGAAAGGACACACACCCCGAGCCACTGGGACATGCACCTATATTGAGAAAGGAGCGGGGAAAGTCGAGGAGGGTGCACTGCGCATGCGCCCGCCATTCATTTCTACGGGCCCGCCGAAAATAGTGGAGCCAGCGCATCCGTCGGCTCCATAGAAATGAATGGGAGCAGTGGTCGCGCATGTTCGGTGCGCTTCTATTCATTTCTATGGGAATAGCAGGGAGCTGCGTCTGGTGGTGGCCGGACCCCAGGAAACCCAGGGTCCTCCAGGCGCAGCGCTCTCCCCTCCAGTCTTAATATAGGTGCGGGTCCCAGCGTTGGGACCCGCACCTACCAGACAACAGGGGCATATCCTAGCCATATGCCCCATTGTCTATGATGGGAGTAACCCTTTAAGTAAACTTTTGATATGTCATATGGATAGATTAAAAGTTTAGATCGGTGGGGGTGACTTTTTGGCATAGAATGTCTTTAAATGACCCCTAAAGTCTATTTGAGGGATGCAGAGCTTTACATTGCAGACAGTCTCTATCACCACGCCTGTGACTCCTTCCAAGATGTCTCAGGTTTCTTGGTGAGCACTCAATGGCGCCTTCCATGGGCTGTGTTCTTCGCCACGACTAAGGCCCCATTCACACGACCATATTGTTGTGGATCGGTTGCGGACTTTTCAAAGTCTTACGGTGAAGAGCAGTAAGGACGTGTAAAGTTTCAGGATATGACTGGGGTACAGTATGGTGGGGGAGGCTAGGGGCCAATTAGGATTGCGGTATAAGCTGCAGGTATTATATGGCCATGTATGTCGTCTCCATACCCAGGGGGCCGAGTGGTAACTGATAGCATGGCGCCACAGATCGATAGGTCTTCTCCTTGTCCCCATTGTTCTTCTACATCTTTCCGACCAACTCCAATTACTGATGGAGCCTGCGGCCGGATGACATCTCCATTGATCCTGGTGTATCTCAGCCGCTCCCCAAACGGCTCCTAAAGTCTCCTGCTGCAATGCAGCCCCTGCTCATTACTGCCGAGCACCAGATGTCTCCTTCCCAGAATCCTCTGGGGCCTGGAATGGATACCGGACAAACCTAATGGAGGCCGAGCAGTATCAAGTGTTCTGCCGAGGGAGGTTATTACAGCGAGCATCAGTGAATGGACAGAAAGGGCTCAATCATGCACCAAGAGCATCCGAGCCGCTGCCGACACCTGACACCCTCCAGACCCAACTATGGATATAACACAAAGTGCCGAAGTAATTACAGGAACGTACAGAGGCCCGTAATAATATACAGAGTCAGGTATATACAGGTGTTACATAATAATATTACAGGATATATACAGGACAGGACCAGTATACAGGGCCGCTAATACAGACAGGACTGTAATAATATACAGGTGTATACAGGGTAATACAGGTGTATTACAGGACAATAATATACAGGTGTACAGGTAATATACAGGTGTATACAGGACAGTAATAATTTACAGGACTGTAATAATATACAGGTTACAGGATAATATAACAGTATAACAGGACGTAATAATATTACAGGTGTATACAGGACTGTAATAATATACAGGTGTATACAGGACAGGATAATATACAGGTGTATACAGGACCGTAATAATATACAGGTTTAATTATACAGGTGTATACAGGGCCGTAATTAATATACAGGTGTACAGGAGGTATAAGGTGAATAATATACAGGTGTGTACAGGACTGTAATAATATACAGGTGTACAGGACTGTAATAATATACAGGTGTATACAGGACTGTAATAATATACAGGTGTATACAGGACTGTAATAATATACAGGTGTATACAGGACTGTAATAATATACAGGTGTATACAGGACTGTAATAATATACAGGTGTATACAGGACTGTAATAATATACAGGTGTAATACAGGACTGTAATAATATACATACAGGTGTATACAGGGTGTAATATACAGGGTATACAGGTGTAATACAGGTGATATACAGGCGTAATAATATACAGGTGTATTACAGGACGTAATAATATACAGGTGTATACAGACTGTAATAATATACAGGTGTGTACAGGTAAGGACTGATATAACACTCCTGAATTAGGCAGTGATTACTATTGGGGGCACAGGATCAGAGACCCCTCCCGTCAATGTCCCCCGAGGACCGTCCCTCCTGAGCAGTAATACCTCCTCTGGATGACCTCTCACTCTCCTACCATAAATCCCATAAATCATATTACAAGCTGCGGATTATAATAAGAGCAAAATCCTGCCGGCCAAATAACCCTCCGCAGCCGGGACTCACCTAGTGTGACCTAGAGCCGGCGGTGAGGAGCGCCCACCTAGTGCGGGTCCACCCCGGGCTGCCCTTCTGAACCCCCCATACTGTCCCCGCACTGCTTATCTCACATGGAATTATTAATAATGGTTCTATTCACTGACAGCAAACAGTATACTGTAGAAGTATATTATAAGTATATAGTGAGGTGACATAATCTGGTGGTTAAACCTCATGTAAGTTGCTGCCACGTGTAGCCGTACCGTAAATACCAGAGTCATTCGGGGCACAGGGCGAGTCAATATATAAGACATGTAAAGTGGAAGGAACCACAGCAACTCAGCCACGAAGTGGAGCCCACGTAAAGTTACATCTTCAACCATGACCCTGTCAATTAAAGTGCAGACTGTGAGCAGAGCCTCTAGGTGTAATGGCGACGCCCCCGTTGCTCCTAGAGGCTCATTTGCATATAATAAAACATCATATTTCTCAGCAATGTGGACACATATGAAGATGGGACCAACAGAGATGCCCAATGTACATGTAACAGGTCAGCCAGTGTCATAGGGACAAAACTGCTGACAGATGCCCTGTAATCACAAAACCTGTGCTGTGCCGGGAGCTTCATGGCATGGGTGTCCATGTCCACTGCATGCCAGCCTTCATCACCAAGCACAATACCAGGCGTGGGGTGGAGCAGTGTAAAGCATGAGGCCACTGGACTCTGGAGCAGAGGAGACGTCTTCTGTGCAGTCATCAATCACTCTTCTCTGTCTGGTGTCTGAGTGTGGTGAATGCAAGG
>ONZH01012923.1:0-11181 GCA_900303285.1 Rhinella marina
GAACAGCTGAACTGTGACACACAGAATGGTTCCACACAGCTGTATGAAATGGATTTGTATCACTGAGATAAAACAACAAAAAAAATATTTTTATATATATATATATTTTTTTTTTTTAACGTGACGTGCAGAAACTATCAGAGAGCAAACTCAGCCCCTGCTGACTGTGGCTATTTTGACTGCAACCCAGACAAATGTCGCACAGAGATTTTTGTAATGTAGCTGTATCAGTGAAAGCAAAAGACCGTATTTGATTACGTGACGTACAGTATGGGTCACCTGGACAGAAAATACGGATTGTGGTTTGTGGTGAGTGGACAGCTGAACTGTGACACACAGAATGGTTCCACACTGCTGTATGAAATGGATTTGTATCACTGAGATAAAACAATTAAAAAAAGGGTTATATATGGCAATAGCTGCACTACTAGTGCCAGCCAGCCCAGCCAGAAGACAAAAAAAATGTCTTGTAGCCCTTAGAAGGGCTGTTGGGTTCTTTTAAGATCACTCCTGCCTAACAGAGAACTAAATCCAGGCCCTAACACTCTCCCTGAAATGCTGCAGCTCTGTCCCTAACAACACCCAGACAGCATCTGAGCCGAGCACCGCGGGCAGTCACTAGTATATTCCAGGGTCACCTGATCAGGCCAGCCAACCCCTGCTATCAACATGTAAGGGCCCCACGTGATGCTGGGTGTACCACAGAGTCTCCTGGCTTGTGATTGGCTGAGTTTATAGGCGCCAAAAATTAAAAATGTGGAAGATGCTATTTCCTCGAGCATGGCGAGATACTCGTCCGAGCAGCGAGCACTTACGAGTACCGTAATACTCGAACGAGCACCAAGCTCGGTCGAGCATGTTCGCTAATCTCTAGTAATAAACTACAAATTTCCAATCTGCACGTGCTACAATATGAAAACATAAAATCAGCAATTAAAAAGGTTGTATTAGCTAAGAGAACTTCATCAGATCTCACGTGGTTCGAACAGCTTTTGAACCAGAGTAAACCACCTACCAAACTAATATCTAAAATAAGTAAGAACTTGTTGGAGGCAGTATGTCCTAGTTCACTTTACTTTATTAAGGAATGGGAGAGAGATTTGGGACAACAATTCAGTGATAAGGATTTAAAGAACATACTACATGTACCCAAGCAGACGTCTAGATGTATAACCATTCAAGAAAATGCATATAAAATGCTCTCTAGGTGGTATTTTACCCCTGACAAATTGCGGAAAATGTATGCAAATACGTCTGATGGGTGCTGGAGATGTTTATCCCACACAGGGAATTATATGCACATCTGGTGGTCATGTCCCAAAATAGATGGCTTCTGGAAAGAAGTGTTCTCGCACATTAGGAATATGTGTGAGCTGAGCAATGATGTTTTACCACAATCACCCTCCACAACCCTGCTTTCTTTAATGTCTGATGATATTACCTTAGAAGTTAGGAACCTAATTAGACCCTTGTTGGCATGTGCACGGCTGCTTTTTGCAAAAAATTGGAAATCTGAGGATGCCCCTTCCATCACACAATGGCTACATAAGGTCCATGAAGTGGCCAGGTTGGAGGAGCTATCCCAGTGGGAACTCCGGAACCACCCGAAATATGTTAGGACTTGGCAGGCTTGGTTGAAGACGAGATTAATTAAACAATGATCTTCCCACACATCTCAATATGGGTGACATATACCCCTTCTGCGGACTAAGTTAATATGTCATTACCAGATAGACCAGACACAAACACATACACATCAGAAACGACATATGACTTGAAATGAGCGGCTGGCTGGCAATATTTCAGAACTTTTTCAGAACTTTTTTAGACATATACACTACTTCAGAACTATTTGGGAGTATTTAAGATTACTTAAGGAATATGTTAATATAGCAACATATCCTAGGTGCATCCTTTGGGTTTTTCTCCCAAGAGGATAATCCTTAAAACTTGCTGGAATCACCACTGCACTCACAGAATACCACTCTTTTATTACCCCTTTTCTCCCTTTCCCCATCTTTCCTACTCCCAGTTATTCCCTATCTTTCCCCCTTTCCCTCCCTGCTTCATCTCCCTATTGTTTATTATATGTAAATTGGTATTATTTGAATACTGACAAACAGTGCGTATACCGTCTTATGTAATAAGGAACTTCCTTGTATTAGTACAACTCCTTATATCAGATTACTGCTATACGGTCAGTTATGTATTCAAGTTGAGTCCTTTTCAACTGTTGTATTATCTATTTGTATACCTTAATAAAAAGAATTATAAAAGAAAGAATTTGTAACAGGGCAATGAGGGGCAAAGACTGAATTCCCTGAATTTCAAGCAGGTGTCTGTGAGGGGCTGGAAGCATATGGAGGTTGTGGTCCGTAAGCAGTGAACAGTGCCCTGTCTGTGTTTGTGTGTATATATATATATATATATATATATATATATATATATATATATATATACTGTATATTCATGACTAGGAATTTTCATGACTATGAAAATTGTAGATTCACACTGAAGGCATCAAAACTATAAATTAACACATGTGGAATTATATACGTAACAAAAAAGTGTGAAACAACTGAAAATGTCTTATATTCTAGGTTCTTCAAAGTAGCCACCTTTTGCTTTGATTACTGCTTTGCACACTCTTGGCATTCTCTTGATGAACTTCAAGAAGTAGTCACCTGAAATGGTATTCCAACAGTCTTGAAGGAGTTCCCAGAGATGCTTAGCATTTGTTGGCCCTTTTGCCTTCAGTCTGCGGTCCAGCTCACTCAAACCATCTCGATTGGGCTCAGGTGTGGTGACTGTGGAGGCCAGGTCATCTGGCGTAGCACCCCATCACTCTCCTTCTTGGTCAAATAGACCTTACACAGCCTGGAGGTGTGTTTGGGGTCATTGTCCTGTTGATAAATAAATGATGATCCAACTAAACGCAAACCGGATGGAATATCATGCCGCTGCAAGATGCTGTGGTAGCCATGCTGGTTCAGTATGCCTTTAATTTTGAATAAATCCCCAACAGTGTCACCAGCAAAGCACCCCCACACCATCACACCTCCTCCTCCATGCTTCACGGTGGGAACCAGGCATGTAGAGTCCATACGTTCACCTTTTCTGCGTCGCACAAAGACGCGGTGGTTGGAACCAAAGATCTCAAATTTGGACTCATCAGACCAAAGCACAGATTTCCACTGGTCTAATGTGCATTCCTTGTGTTCTTTAGCCCAAACAAGTCTCTTCTGCTTGTTGCCTGTCCTTAGCAGTGGTTTCCTAGCAGCTATTTTACCATGAAGGCCTGCTGCACACAGTCTCCTCTTAACAGTTGTTGTAGAGATGTGTCTGCTGCTAGAACTCTGTGTGGCATTGACCTGGGTCTCTAATCTGAGCTGCTGTTAACCTGCGATTTCTGAGGCTGGTGACTCGGATGAACTTATCCTCCGCAGCAGAGGTGACTCTTGGTCTTCCTTTCCTGGGGCGGTCCTCATGCGAGCCAGTTTCTTTGTAGCACTTAATGGTTTTTGTGACTGCACTTGGGGACACTTTCAAAGTTTTCCCAATTTTTCAGACTGACTGACCTTCATTTCTTAAAGTAATGATGGCCACTCGTTTTTTTTTTTACTTAGCTGCTTTTTTCTTGCCATAATACAAATTCTAACAGTCTATTCAGTAGGACTATCAGCCGTGTATCCACCTGACATCTGACCAACACAACTCTTGGTCCCAACCCCATTTATAAGGCAAGAAATCCCACTTATTAAACCTGACAGGGCACACCTGTGAAGTGAAAAGCATTTCAGGTGACTACCTCTTGAAGCTCATCAAGAGAATGCCAAGAGTGTGCAAAGCAGTAATCAAAGCAAAAGGTGTCTACTTTGAAGAACCTAGAATATAAGACATATTTACAGTAGTTTCACACTTTTTTGTTAAGTATATAATTCCACATGTGTTAATTCATAGTTTTGATGCCTTCAGTGTGAATCTACAATTTTCATAGTCATGAAAATACAAAAAAACTCTTTGAATTAGAAGGTGTGTCCAAACTTTTAGTCTGTACTGTATATACATATAATTTTATAAAACACACACCAGCACTCCTACTAGCCCTGCTACTCATATATTACACTTCCACCAGAGCAGACACAGCAGTCAGCCATGAACATTGTAGAGTTCCTAATGTCTGCTGTGTCTTTACTGGTTCAATGTGGTCCTAATAGCTGGAAGAGTTAATTCCTTACCTCTGCAGGTTAGGGTCAGAGCAGTAAAGCTCTGCTTATCCTGCCGGGCCCCCTCTCTGTAATGGAGCTCTTCTGCTGTAATGATGCTAGATGCATCAGCCAGAAGCAGGCCCCGATATTTCAGCTGGCCAATAAGCAGAGTAGGGAAAACAGCATCTCCCTGCTTATTGACCAGTTGGGTATCTAAGAGAGGGCAGACAGCGGGCAGCTGCACAGACAAGGAAGAAGGTTGCTGTGCATTTATGTCGGAAAGGGGGTGGGGCCATTTGGCCTGGCCGGGCCCATAGCAACTGCCTTCCCTGCCTATATGGGCTGTACGCCAGTGTATCTATCTAATATCTATCTATAAATGAAAAACACTTGTTCCCAATCATTACCCTGTGTGAACATGCCACATATATTATGTAAAATAACTAGTATGTAAATATAACTTGAAATCAGCATGTACGAGAAAAATAACCAGTACTGTATAAAACTCCCTCTACCAGTGAGAGAGTGACGCCCATGTGCTGTTCCAGTGCATCAACTACCAGCAGCAGACCGTTAAAGGGGCTTCTGCCAGCAGGGAGGGGGATTGGCCATAGACTCTACGGGGAAAGTTCCCAGTGGGCCGATGCCCAGGGGGCTGATTGAGCCCTCTCCATCGCCTCCGACTGGGGTACGTAAGTAATGATATAGCTCTCCACTTCTGACTCCTGAATTTACCTATATTGCCATACTAAGGAAACTGGAGTAGGAGGGCAGAATGTGGCAGCTGGAACTGGCCACCACAGAGGGGCAGTTTTTGGGTAGGTATTGTGTGCTGCAGGGACAGTATGTTTTGATGTACTGCAGTATTTGACTCTGCTGGGGTGGTATAATGTGTCACAATATGTTAATGCTGGCCTTGTCTACTTTGTTGACCATGTCTTCTGTCAGTTTGGGCCCCACTAAAAATAGGGCCAGTTTTAGTTTTTTTCCAGGGCCACTTTAGGTTCCCAATACACCCCTGGATGCCAGGAATAGTAGTTCCTGTCTGTCCACAACTGTATCTTCGTCCTGAGGCTGGGCGCTGTCCAACCTGCCTGTAACAACTTCATGGTTTGTGTGGCAGTAAAGACCACCACTGAGTGCAGGTAGTGCTCTGTGTATTGCTCCAGATAGAACTCAGTTGTCAGGGCAAAAATATTAGTTAAAAAATGGGCAACTGAGGACATAGGCCTGATCTGGCATTTGCCAGAAGAGCCCTATAGCCAGTCTGGCCCTGCCCAAAATTTGCAAAACATTTTGCAACATCTGATATTGTCCCCCAATGTCTTTTTGTAATATCTTACCTTTTTTTGTGGTGAACACACTAGGATTAAAATTGTCGCCGTGACCTATGAATAAGAAAATGAAATAAGCACAAGTATATTTCCTGTTCTGAAGATTAATTTGTCTTTAAATCAAATACACTATTTGGTTATTGCTGATTTTTTATGTAACACTGAGATTAGACTTAGGGATGAGCGAACTTTTGAAAAGTTCGGTTCGGTTCGGTTCGGCGAATTTTCTTGAAGTTCGGATTCGTACGAACCGAACCTAAAACGAACCTTGCTATAACGGCTGAATAATTGCTGCAACAATAATGGGAGTCTGGTAGGGTATAGTTTCGTTTACTTGCAGTTGCTATTCCAATGAAAAAAGTAGAAAAAAATTAAAGTGATTTGTACAACGGCGACGCAAAATATACGCATATTTAAGAATTTAAACTAATGCGTACGCTAATGCGAACATTCATAATAACATACAGTGTAGCGTTGTTAAAAGTACGCTACTTGACGGAATACGTACGCATTAGCGTACAAATCTTTAGCGTAATATTCGTACGTATGTACGCACGTACGTACGCACGTACGCACGCACGCACGACGTAGAGGCCTAGCGATGGCAAGAAGAGCAGCTGCTTTTAGCTCAGAGGAGCTCAAATACATGGTCCGTGTCATGGACCGGGAGAACTATGATGGACCACACCCCCATAAACATGTGCACAAAAAGGAGGTCATAGAGGTGGTGATCCGAGGCCTCCTACATAGGTGTAGGACTGTGCGGACCTCCGGCCAGATCCAACGCCGATGGTCGGATCTAAAAATAAAAACCCCAGAGTGGCTAAAGGAGATACGGGAGGAGATAAGAAGGGGTAAGTAACAAAATATTTAAAAAGTAAAATCATGTTAATAAATTAGTGTACTGTATTGTATATATACCAGTCTGGGTTGCCAACTGTCCACAAATTTCTGGACAGTCCGTAAAAATAGGCAACTTTTTTCCAATGTCCTTGAAAAAAGTCTGTGATTTTTTAGAGGCTGGTTATACTAGATTATTTTGGTGGTAATTATCATCATTTTTCAGCTTACAGTAAATGGTGGTAATGAGTTCTGATCAGTATATTGAGGCTATAGACCTTTATTACTTTATATTTATCCTTCATTATGGTTTTCAAATTTTTCCTTTAAAAATGTTAACCGTCCATGATTTTGGGATGTTGTCCAAAGTTGTCCAGAAAAAAAAAATTTTGGTTGGCAACCCTGATACCAGTGCCAACAATGAAAACCGTATAGAAGGACAACGTGGGCGTGCGTGGTGCGCTGCAGAAATTTTCTTTCATGCTAGGCCACGCCTCTAACTCCACTCAAACAAGTGAAGATATTCTCAGATACGTGCCCCTTCACAGTAATTTGCCTTAGGCTACTTTCACATATGTGGTGGTGATCCGGCAGGCTGATCCGCGGTATTTGCCCTGCAAATTCCCGGCGTTCTTGCTGGATAGCGGCCGGTTCAGCACCGTCACCCATTATTGTTGATGGGGTTGGCCATTCTCCTTTTTGTGTCAGGCAAATGCTGGATCCGGAGAGATCCGTTGGGCTGTTCCTGGCCATAGCAGCCCACCGGATCTCTCTCGCTAGTATGAAAGTACCCTTAAATATATGCCCCTTCATAGTTAGTGCTTCCTCCTCCAACACACAGACTCAAAGACGTGCTCATGCTGCATCTAATGTGTCTGGAGTGGGCGATATCAAAAATATTCCCGCAATAAAGATATTAAGAAATGTATTGCAATAAATAATACCCATTTAGAATAAAAAAACACTTGGGGCCACAAGGAGAAGACATTATACTGTATGTGGGCAGCCACAAGGAGACATTACACTGGACGTCGGGGAAGGTGAAGGGACTGCTCCCTGCTTACCGTCACCCGTCTCTGCTTCTTATGGATGCAAAGACAGCTGACCACGGGACATAGCCACCCATTCCCGGACTCAGCCGCTAAAATCCTGACAGTCCAGCCTAATCCTGAACGGTTGGGACGGGAGCTATGGTATACTAGTGCATTGTATGTGCTGTATTTATATTTGTTATGTTTGTACCTGCAGAATGTGACACACAGACATCTTTTATTCATTCATTCAACCCTCCCAAGAAATGCCCCTCCCATCAAATATGCATCCCAATATTCTATGATCCCTTAACTTTAAATGCCCACTCACATCATATCGCCCTCCTCTCACCCATAATATCTTCATAGTAGTATACAGTGTTAGTATTAAAAACGGTCATCATAACAATTGTGTATGGATTTATGTTGCAGAGCGACGTCAGCGACGTCAACGACGTCAAGGCCAGTTGGCCCCGCAGGACCTGCAGCTTTCATGTAAGTGTAAACATATTTAAATAATTTTTTATCCAGGCTATGTGGGAGTGCAGCAGCAGTGATATAAGAGCACTAGTGTTTAGGAATGGGATCCAGCACCAAACTATTCACATGTATCAACATCAGCAATTACAACTGTTCATTTGAGTTGAATGAAATGCCATTATTTAATGTTTTTTTACAGCTGCTGCACCACCACAGGGGCCCTCTACCCGCCTGAACCCAGCCACAGAGGAGCCCACCTGCCACTCCAACAGCCCCCGAGGTAGAAGGTAGGTAGACTGCCGAGACTGACCTCTCTAAACCCCCCACCAAACACCCTCGCAGCCGGCCAATAAACACACACACCTCCTTAAGTTGGGTAAGGGTCGGTCACAGCTTTATTTTCTTATCTTATCCAAAACTTCAACTTGTTGACCATAAACACCATAACCCGGAGTATTGAAGCGCTATGCCCCACAGCGTTCTGTGGGCAAGTCTGCCTTCTTCTCCGTCTGAAATCGTCAACCGACCTCTGTTGTGACTTGCAATGTAAAACACTGAAACAAACCAGAAATGAATCAGAAAAAGTTAAGAAAAAGATGAAATAATGGGGAAAGGAGGGTGGGAAGCTGTCAGTGAAGATGCTGGAGAAAGAGGCCGTCCCCCTATCAGGGCCATCCTATTAAACCCCTTAGCCGCTACCACCACCTCAGCAATCCAGGACGCAGGGGTGTGGGTTAAAAGAAACACCCTCTTGCTGGTAATTAGAAACAGTGTCCACAAGAGAAACACCCCGCGGGCAGAACCATTTTTTCACCTTACTGCACGCTGAGTTCATTAACCCTTTAATGCACCATCGCTCGTCAGTCATAGACGCCTTCACTAGTCACCTCGGCGTCCGCTAAAATCAAAAGTTGTAATTGGTGGAACTTCTGTCTTCAAATAGAAGTCTAAATTTATGCTTTATCTTTTGTAGCTCCAACCGTCAGGGAGGCAGAGTTTTCCCCAGGACCCTGGGAGGACCATGCCGTATGGGTGTCTAGTAAGTACAAAGCCATAATTCACATAAGTGAAATATTCTCAAGCACTAGGATCATGTCAACCCAACATGTTATGATAACTAGACTGTGTACACATTATGTTCTCCAAGTGGTTAGTGAAGCCGACATATCACTATAATTTTAAAATCAACGTAGTGAAAGAAGTAGAAACTTGAGTTACACCAAAAATATTTAAGAAAAAGATGACATACATCACATAGTATTATAGTACATTGGCAATCTCTTTTTAACAAAGCGAGAAACAGCCCTGCACCTCAATATAGATCCAGAGATCTGCCCCAATTACTCTGCTACATCAAGCTGGTTACTGAAGGGTAGTGTGACTAGTGTCTATTCTGCTGCATGTCAGGACTCGTGTCCATCTCTCCCTATCACAGCTCAGGACAGGAGGCAGTTTAAGATTGAGGAGGCAGAGAAGATTTAAACTGAGCATGTGCGACCTTGTCAGTGAGCTGTTCAAAGACATAAGAAAAAAAAGGCTTAATAAAAATACATTTCACTGAATAACTGAGGTTAGTTTCGAGTAGATATACAAAATATTTAATGACATGTAACTGCTAAAGTATTCAAATTCCAGTTGCTGCTTTGAAAGTGTAGAATATTTTTTGTGCAACCAACCCCTTTAACTAAGATAATACTAATTGTATTAATGTTTCCACCCTACAGCTAGTCCCCCACAGACTTCGAATTGGAGGCAGCCCTCAGAAGGGTAAATGAGCGGCTCTATGCTGCCTCCCGCATACAGCGAAGCATTCAACTAGAGGTGTCGGCGATGCAAGCCATGTGGCGAGGCGTCGTCAACCTCCAGTTTAATATTTATTTTATTTTGTTTTTTATAATAATTTGTAATTGTTAAAATATTTTTCTTTAAACCTGTGTTTTGTGTTTTTTTAAAACCTTTAACCCTTACTGACATACTTTGAAGAAAAATTGTTATGAAATATATGATGACTTGTACGTAAAGCTCAAGTCCAGCCAAAAATTTCAAGGAACAGGCACTCCGATACACCTTTTATTACACATAAAGGAGGGCATCAGTCACACCCGTGAAAAATTAAGATTGATGGCCTGGTGGTGAACAGACCCTTGAAAACATTATGGTAGAAGGCCTGGTGGGGAACAGACCCTTCTAAACATTATGGTAGAAGGCCTGGTGGTGAACAGACCCTAAAACATTATTTTTGAGGGACTTGTGGTGAACAGACCCTTGAAAACATTATGGTATAAGGCCTGGTGGTGAACAGACCTAAAACATTATTTTTGAGGGACTGGTGGTGAACCAGTAGGGTTTGAGAAGAGACAAGTTGAGGAGGAGGAGGAGGAGGCAGCACTTGATTGCACCCAGTATGTTTCCAAATAGACAATTGATGGTGGGGGCATTAGTAAGAGCAGTATTCTTTTTGGACCCAGAAGGGCCTAGTACAGAGAAATGAAGTTGGAAGCTAAGAATATGCACGCTTGTAAAAATCAGTTTTTATACATGACAAAAAGTTGATGTTGAGTTCAGCACAGGACAGTCAACGTTAAAAAAACCCTCTAAACATTACAGCTAGTCTAGTAGGGATACGGATACGGTGAAATAGACAGACAACCTCACCCACAGAATCCATGAGGTGAAGAAAGGACATTTAAAAAGGCACAAATTCAAGAAGGCTTTATGCCAGTTCCATTATACAAAAATATGTGTGTCCAATTTTCATGAAATGGACACCTCACTGCCACTTGCTTTACAAATTGACTCAACTACTCTGGTGTAAAACTAGTTGAATCTGGGCCTATGGCTGTTGGCAAGACATATATATATATCTTTGTTACACCAGTTTGATGTCCTAACCGAGTGCAGCGCCCAAACCAATGGATGTATACTTTTTTTTTTTTAGTGCTGTCACCAGCTAGCTTAAAGGATAAGTCCGTGCAATTTATAAGGCCCCATTCACACGACGTAAGTGAATGGGGCCGTATCTATCCGCAAATCGCGGATAGATACGGCCCCATTCACTTACAGTCGTGTGAATGGGGCCTAAGTTTCTGGGTAAATAAGGGCACAGAAAGTAATTAATTGGCCTGGACTTATCTTTAAAATGGGTAGGGGAAAAACCCCTGATGGGGTATGGAGTGACCTTCCACCCTCTCTTTGGTCACTCCAAAAAACCTCACCCTATGGGTACCTTCACATGGGGCTGCGGGTCTGCTGAGTAAAATCCACAGGGCATTTTTTACCGTTCAACAA
>ONZH01012925.1:0-28574 GCA_900303285.1 Rhinella marina
TTCTTTAAGACTGTTGGTATGGCTGTGGAATGTGAGCGGTTTACATGCGTCTCCAGTGGAAAGTTACCAAACTGTATCTGTGATCACAGAGCACCATCATCTTTATACAGTGTGATCGCCACACCGGTAAATGTTTCGTGCGCCTCACCCCGGTACCTGTCCCTTGACCTGGTTACCTGAGCAGTGGAAATTTACCACCTGATCTGTGACTTCCGTATATTGCATACAAAAATGTTATGTTGTGGTGAGACAGCTTAGGTCTACACCAGAACGTGCTGAATGATCCTGCAGGAAGACCGCTGAAGACTGCCAGAGGGTAAGACCACGCTCTTCTATAATCACCTGGTATGGGCGCTATGCTCCATCCACCTTTCCTGGATTCCAGAATTATAAATCTGCATGTTACTAAAGAGATGTACTCTCTGACTAGACCTCTCGCAGAACGTTCTCTCTCCTCACTGCAGACGGACTCCAGACGGTCTCATAGACTTTCTACTGAGCCCCTCTGTGTGAGAGCTTGATATGTCACTATGAGATACGAAATGTTTGGGGGGGAGTTTAAGCACAGAAATGCTTTAAATATCAGTAGGTATGTGATGGTTGATTGATGTGTATGATACATATTTGGTAAATAGATAAGTATTTGATTGTTGATTGAGAAATATTTATGAATACTATTTGATAGATGAGAGGGAGGTAAATGAGAGAGAGAGAGAGATGAGAGGAGGTAGAGAGAGAGAGATGATAGAGAGAGATATGAGATATGGAGGGAGGAGAGAGAGAGAGAGATAGAGAGGGGGGAGAGAGAGAGAGAGAGATGAGAGGGGGCAGAGAGAGAGAGAGAGATGAGAAGGAGGGGGCAGAGAGAGAGAGAGAGATGAGAGATATGAGAGGGGGGCAGAGAGAGAGAGACGATGATGAGGGCAGAGAGAGAGAGATGAGAGAGGGGAGAGAGAGAGAGAGAGAGATGAGAGGGGGCAGAGAGAGAGAGAGATGAGAGGGGAGAGAGAGAGAGAGATGAGAGGGGGCAGAGAGAGAGATGAGAGAGGGCAGGAGAGAGAGAGATGAGAGGGCAGAGAGAGAGCGAGATAGAGGAGGGCAGAGAGAGAGCGAGAGACGTGATGAGAGAGAGGAGATGAGAGTGAGACAGAGAGAGAGAGAGATGAGAGAAGAGATGAGAGCAGAGAGAGAGGAGAGAGAGAGAGAGAGAGAGAGGGGCAGAGAGAGAGAGAGATGAGAGGGGGCAGAGAGAGAGAAGAGAGAGAGAGGGGGAGAGCAGAGAGAGAGAGAGAGAGAGAGATGAGAGGGGGCAGAGAGAGAGAGAGAGAGAGAGGAGAGAGAGAGGAGAGAGAGAGAGAGATGAGAGGGGGGGCAGAGAGAGAGAGAGAGATGAGAGGGGGGCAGAGAGAGAGAGGAGAGATGAGAGGGGGGCAGAGAGAGAGAGAGAGAGAGAGAGATGAAGGGCAAGAGAGAGAAGATGAGAGGGGGCAGAGAGAGAGAGAGATGAGAGGGGGGAAGAGAGAGATGAGAGGGAGAGAGAGATGAGAGGGGCAGAGAGAGAGATGAGAGGGAGAGAGAGAGAGATGAGAGGGGGCAGAGAGAGAGGAGATGAGAGGGGGCAGAAGAGCGAGCGAGATGACGAGAGAGATAGAGACGAGATGAGAAGAGAGATGAGAGGGACAGAGAGAGAGAAGAGGATGAGAGGGAGCAGAGAGAGAGAGAGAGAGAGATGCAAGAGAGAGGATGAGAGGGCAGAGAGAGAGAGAGAGAAGGGGGCAGAGAGAGAGAGAGAGATGAGAGGGGGCAAGAAGAGAGAGATGAGAGGGGGGCAGAGAGAGAGAGAGATGAGAGGGGGGCAGAGAAGAGCGAGATGAGAGGGGGCAGAAGAGCGAGATGAGCGAGATGAGAGGGGGCAGAGAGAGATATAGATAGAAATACTGTAGATAGATGGATATGAAAGACATATAGATATGAGAGATTACATAGTTGAACAAGATGAAAGAATACATGCTGTTTAGGCTATTCTCCTTAATAATAATAATCATCATGATAATAATTATTTATATTGTACCGCCCTATTCTGCAGTACTTTACAATTTTGAATGAGCATATACAAATCAGAATAAACATCACAGGATTGCAGGCCAATATTAAAAAAAGGAGGTTTTGTGAGGGCAAGACTGATTAGTACAGTAATCAACAAGAATGAATCAAAGCAACAACAATAGTTTTGGCCATTTGCACCGTGAGAAAAGGGCGGATTCTGGAGATGTGCTTGAGGTGTAGACTACATGAGCATGCAAGTGATTTGATTATGGGAAGCAAAGGAAAAATCTGAGTCAAACATAGCCCCAAGACATCAGGCATGCTACCCAGGAGTTGTGGAAGTACCACAGACTGAAATTGACTTATCAGGATTGGGTAGGTTAGTACATGGGGAAATGCAAAGGTTCAGTTTTTTAAAGATTCAGTTTCAGATAGACAGACAGCTGCGAGACAATCACTGGAGTTCTGTAGTACAGCATTGGTGATATCAAAGGAAAAGGTATATAGTTGGGTGGCGTAGAGATGGTACTAAAAAACAAAGTTGCTGATGGTCTGACTGACAGGGGCTGCATAGAGAGAACAGAGGAAAGGCCCTAGTACTGAAACTTTAGGAACCTCAACAGCAAGAGAATGAGGAGAAGAATTGGGACAAGCAAATGATGCACTGAAAAACCAGGAGAGCAGTGTTCTTAAGTTCAATAGAGTGAAGCATGGAGAGGAGGAGATGGTGGTCTACAGTGTCAAATGCTGCAGAGAGATCCAGAAGAATCAGCAGAGAGTAGTTGCCATTCCTTTTCACTGTCAGGAGATCATTACACACTTTAGTAATGGCAGTTTCTGTAGAGGTCTGTTTGTAAGGGTTCAAGAAGAGAGTTTTTAGAAGATTAACATAAGGTGAGAGTAGACCAGATATTCAAGAAGTTCAGAGATGAAGGGGACAATTTGGTAGTTAGCAGCACAGTTTGGGTAAAGAGATTTTTTTTTATTAGTGGGAATAACTCCCTGGACCCTTCTCTACTAGTGTAATAACTATAACCCGTAATATTATTGTACACTGGTCATCAAAACCTCTCTTCTTTTAGTGAGTTCTCCATCATCATCTCTTCAGGCAGAGAGCTCCATAGTCTCACTGCTCTTACAATAAAGAACCCTCTTCTGTACTGGTGTAGAAACCTCCTTTCCTCTAGAGATAGAGGATGTCCACTTTTTATATACAAACATGAGTATGATCCCTGTGTTGTCCTCTGATAGACGAAGAAACTCTATTTCTTCAGACTTGGTGTAAAACTTGAATAGAAGCTTGGAGAGCAGAGACTATGGGACATATTTATTAAGACCGACGTTTTAGACGACATTTCTAATAACCCCTATATGTGGTGGTGCATCCGCCGGATTTCTCAAAACGCACTGGCCTCTGCATAACTTCAGCGGATTCTCCACCACTTCTAAATGGGAGACAGCTTCCTACTTACCTAAAACAGGCATAGAAAATGGTAAATGAGACTGGCCTGCCAGCCCATCCCCGTCCACCCCTCACCCACTTTTTTAGACCTGGCGTGAGTGGGGAGAAGTCGCAGATTGCGTGACAAAAGCCCTTTGCACCGCAATGTGTGCCAGCAGTATGCCTTATTTAGATGTATTTCTGTTTGAATATTTTTTAACAAGTTCCTATAGCATGGCCTCTGAAACTGAAGATTCATACTTACCTGCTGCACACCACTCCAGTCCTCTGCGCTGCCTCCATCCTCTCCATCTTCCGGTGCCCACAATGTTAATATCTGGCAGTGCATAGGCCTTGTTCAGCCATTAACTGGCTTCAGAGGTGATGTGAAGCTTGGGGCCACATCACCGCTGAAGCTAATCATTGGCTGGAGTAGTGCATGTGTCCATGTCCATAGCCAGCTGGATGTAAACAGTGCAGGGACCGGAAGATAGAGAGCGCGGAGGACCAGAGCCGCTTGAAGAAGGTATGATTCCTCTTTTTTAGGGATTTTTTTTTACTGGAAACCCCCTTTAAGGCTACTTTCACACTAGCGTTTTTAAATTCCGTTATCGAGTTCCGTTCAAGGGGCTCAATACCGGAAAAAAAACGCTTCAGTTTTGTCCCCATTAATTGTCAATGGGACAAAAACTGAACTGAAGACAACGGAATGCTCCTGAAAGCATTCCATCCCGTCTTCAGACTGGAGAACAAACCGCAGCATGCTGCGGTTTGCTCTCCGGTCGAGGCATCCGCACCAAGACAAATCCGGAATGACCCCCAATGCAAGTCAATGGGACGGATCCGTTTGGTGTGACCACACCAGTAATCCGGATCTGTCCTCCATTGACTTGCAATGGGGGGGTCATTCCGGATCCGGCTACAGACAGACAGACAGACAGACAGACAGACATACACATACATACTTACATACTCCAGCCAGGGACGCTGGCAGCATGTTTTCACGCGCCTCCTGCACGCAGGTATGACGTTTCCCCACTGCGCCAGCAGAGGGCGCTGTGGGGAATCGTCAGCACTGCGCGCAGGAGGCGCGTGAAGACGTGCTGCCGGCGTCCCGGGCTGGAGTATGTAAGTATGTATGTGTTTGTGTGCATGTGTGTGTATGTGTCAACATGTGTGGGGCCGGAGCGCTGCTCCGGCTCCACACATGTGTCAGCGGCAGTACGGATCCGTCGGCACCCTTTAGGTGCCGGATCCGTGCTGCCGCAAGTGTGAAAGTAGCCTAAGGGAGTCTCTAATTGTTTTTTAATTTAAAGGGGTTGTCTGAATTGTGAAAAAAATATAGCACTGTAAATCTGATGGGCAGCAATATATAACTAAGTTAAGCAAGTTTTAGGCAAAAAATATATATATTTCCTCATTTCCTTGGTTCTCTTCTGGCCTTTGTTTACATGCAATAACAACAATCTCTGCCCCTCTCCCTGCTCTGCAAAGGGAGTGAATACAAGTGCTGCCCTGAGTGACATGTCTTCCTGCTGGGATACTCAGAAGCATGTTGTATGTGTAGGACTACAAGTCCCAGCTGTACAATGACACTACTGATGCACATAGGAACTTCCCCTTACCTTTCTTGTGCAATGCTCTGCAGAACTCCTCCGATCTCCTCCAGTGTCAGCTCCGTGTCTGCAGGATGAGGAGGGCAGATCCTGTGTCTCCTCACTGCCTACAGCTGCTCAGCAAAGCCTTGAGCCCTGAGTCTGTGCTGGCTGAAGGGGTAAATGTTTTATCTGAAAAAATCCAGGGAGAGAGCAGATGGCAGCTCTGCCAGTGCAGGGGGGCGTGGCCAGCTCAGTGACATCTTGTGCACGAAACATCAGCAGAGCAGGGAGAGAAGCTGACATCACAGGTCATGTGACCCTCAGTGAAATCTGAGAAAGGAGGCACTGAAGTAAAAGTGCATTTAAAAAAACATTACATTTGCCTAGTTAGAAACATCCAAAGGACAAAAAATAACTTGGACAACCCCTTTAACCTCAATAAAGTAACGTCATCATGGGGTGCCCCCAGTTCAAACCCTCTTTCTTAAAGCTAAGAAATACTAAGAAAGGGCAGTTCTCTTACTTTCTCTGTAGCCATTATATTCTTTATCCCATCCTCATACCTCCCAACTTTGTAAAGAGATAAAGATGGATAAATTGTGCAGCGCGCTTAGCACTAGGCCACACCCCTAACTCCGCCCACTATACACCTAATCCCACCCAGTCCCTATATTGCTCCACATAGTAAATATTCCCCAGTTATGTGCCCTCATTAATATGCCTTGCTGTGCCCCCAGTAATATGTCCTGTTATGTGCCCCCAGTCATATGCCAAGCTGAGCCCCCAGTAATATGCCCTGTTATGTGCCCCCAGTAATATGACCAGCTGTGCCCCCCAGGAATATGCCCAGTTATGTGCCCCGAGTAATATGACCAGCTATGCCCTACAGGAATATGCCCAGTTATGTGCCCCGAGTAATATGACCTCGGGGCCTCCATTGACTCGGGGCCTCCCGTACCGGGGCAGCCACTGCAATCCGGGACTGTCCCGCTGGATCCATGATGGTTGGGAGGTCTCCATCCTGCCTTAGTAATCTTATTTTTCCAAAAAATGAATTAAAGTCTTGTTTATACTAATACCATTAGTCTGATTATCTTTTGCATTTTTTTTTTTAGCCTAGATGGGTCCTGTTCATATGCCGTATTAGAATCTGAAATCCAAAGTGGGGGCCCCATGAGCCTGACCTGTGGCCATCAGCTAATACCCAGGGTGGCTATTATTTGAGAAGGGGTTGTCTTCATGAGAACACCCCTTTACAATCACAACTTTCCACTCTGTGTCTGAGTGTGTGCAAAACAATACAGTCAAGTCATTCGAGGTAAACCAACCGGATTGCTCTCCTCAGCGATAAGGAAGTTTCATAAAATTGTCCCTTAAAAGTTTTATGTGGCTTTATTGCCGGTTACATGTGATTATAATCCTGCATAAATTTCCGTTGTTACTGAATGACTGACTATTTTTGGCTGCATCCCAAAAATTGGGAAAAACAGGACATACAGTAGATACCCAGTGCTTTTTTTCTATAGTGTGCAAGCATGGGCACCACAGATGGATTGCAGGGTGGTCGTAACCATGAAAACAAGCAGTGTATAATGTGATCGAAAAATGAATCCAGCCAGCAAAAGAAGCAATATGGACAATCACAATACATTAGTAAGTGCCTTGTATTAACTGAATCTGCTGAAGTGAGACAACCCCTTTAAAGGGAACCTGTCACCTCAAAAACAGGCATAAAACAGAAAAAAAAGCCTTAACAGTATTACCTTGTAGTAGCCCCCAGTGTGTTATTACTCATCCGTTTGATGAGGTAATCTGATCCTCCATACTTGGTAAAAATGATGTTTTAAGCGCCATCAGCGCTAGCCTTCCAGTCAGCTTGAAGTCAAGGAGGCAGCGGCCTCCTTGATTCAAGTCAAGCTAAGCACGTCCCTTACACGCCCCTCTTGCCTGCGAGTGACATAATGCAGCGTGGCCTCCTTGCGCTCCTTTCTACTGCGCGATCCTGTCATCGGCTCCTGCAGTTAGCCAGGTTTCTTCTGCTCACTGCGTAGGCCCCAGCAGTTCCAGGAAGCCAAAGGAATCGCATGCTCGAGGGCGCAAGCGCACACGCACTGGCTGGAACTGCCGGGGCCTGCGCAGTGAGCAGAAGAAACCTGGCTAACTGCAGGAGCCGGTGACAGGATCACACAGTAGAAAGGAGCGCAAGGAGGCCACGCTGCATTATGTCACTCGCAGGCAAGAGGGGCGTGTAAGGGACGTGCTTAGCTTGACTTGAAGCAAGGAGGCCGCTGCCTCCTTGACTTCAAGCTGACTGAATGGCTAGCACTGATAGCGCTTAAAACATCATTTTTATCAAGTATGGAGGATCAAATTACCTGATCAAACGCATGAGTAATAACACACTGGGGGCTACTATAAGGTAATATTGCCTGTTTTATGTCTGTTTTTGAGGGGACAGGTTCCCTTTAAATATAAGTTAGTGGCTGTCCTGTAAAGACTGTGTCGTTGTGCCGTATGATAGATGACGGTGTACACGTGGTGGCGGGAGCAGTATTGGGGATTATTGTTGTTAGATCCTACTCATCTACTGTCATAGAGTGAATCACCTTCCCTTTGGGGATGAGCAATGGTTGTACGCGGCAGCACAGAGCGGAGATAATGTTCTTCACTTCTCATCCTGACAGTCCATGACGGTTCACTTCATGATAGTGTCTCCCTCGTTCCTGAGCGATCACCGAATGTTTATTTCTCTGTAAAAACCCTTCCTTACATCAATCTAGAGTGTACCAGAACCACTACGCCATTTCCCCAGTGCCCTGAACAGTTTAGGTGGTCTAACTGCACGTTGGGTCCCCCCTTTATCCAGTTTTACAGTCTGGTTTGTAGCAACTTGTGACTGTTATAATATTGACCAGGGGTGCACCACCAATGAGGCCAGGTGAGGCGATCGCCTCAGGCAGCAGCAGGTAGGGGCAAAAGGGAGGCAGCCGAAGGGCCATGGGCTGAAGAGAAACAGTTGGGTTGGGAAATTTTGGGAAGGGGGGGGCCGCCAGTTCAGTTTTCGCCTCAGGCAGCAGAAAGGCTAGGTGCATCTCTGATATTTACCCATATTTACCCTCATGTAGAAATGTTCCCTGCCGCTCCATTAACTCTTTATGGGACCGCCAGAAATGCCGGAGTTTCAAGACTTTGCTATCTCCTAGAGAATGAATTGAGCAGCAGGGCAGGAATATTGGACCCCTATTCTTGGGATCAGTGGGGTTCCAACGTTCGGACCACCACCGATCACTTTGATTATTCTCTATCCTGTGATAACTTTGATACTCAGCACAACCCCTTTAAACTCCATTGCCATTCATGGACTAACTTTATGATAGACCATCAAGTCTGATAAATGGGCATCAGACCTCTGGTACCCCTGCCTACCTGGACAAGGGAGGGGTCAGACACATATCAATGTCACAGGAAGGGGGGTCCTGGCTGGTCCATTACGTACAGATGCTGGGGAACCCATCTTTAGTTAAAGGGGTTATCCCACGAATAATGTAAAAAATGAAAATCATACGTCATATAGTACATGACAATCTCTTTCTAAAAAAAGCTAGAACCAGCCCTGTACCTCACATGGATCCAGAGATCTCCCCAATTATTGCTCTGCTAGATTGATATCTGACAGCTCAGGGGGAGTGTCTTTTCAGCTGTAACTCAGGAGGCGTGTCTCAGCTCTCCCTATCACAGCTCAGGAGGCGTGTCTCAGCTCTCCTTATCACAGCTCAGCAGGCAGTTGAAAGATGAAACTGGGCATGTGCGGCCTTCTCAGTAAGCAGGTCAAAGAAATAAGGAAAACAACAAACAGCAGGTGGCGCTATACAGATACATTTTATTGAATAACTCAGTAGCTATGCTGAATTTGTAATTGCATCCAATTACAAAAGTAATCAGATCCAGGTGCTGGTTTGAAAACTGTAGAATATTTTTCATTGGACAACCCTTTTCAAGACTCTATATTTTGGGGATTATTATAAGAATATTGATGGCCTACCTGCAGTGCTTGCATGACCACCCCCTTCCCTTCCACCAGATGCTTTACATCATACAGTCAAAAAATTCTACTTGGGGGCATGGCCTGGCCATGGAGGAGTAAAGACGTGCTTCAGCTCGGCTCCCGACCCTGGCTCTAGACAAGGACCATTATTCAAGTTCAACTACAACAGCACGCAACATGGGTGGCAGGAAGACGAAAATGTCACAGAACCTGATCAGTCAGCCAGATCCCACTCAGGCTCATGGTATTGATCGTTTTCTAACTCCAGGCGCCCAGCGCTCTCCTGGCGGGAATCCCATCATGGCGGACGTGCCGGAGGCAGAGCGCTCATCGTCACCTTGGCGGCCAACACTTCCCTCGGAGGACGCCACTTCAACCGAGATGATTAGGGGGACACCCCCTTCGGAGCCATCGAGATCCGAGGCCCACAGCAACACCCAGAGAGAAAACTCCTCTCCCCTTTTTTTACCCTCCTCTCCCCTTTTTTTACCCTCCTCTCCCCGTTGTCTCTTGCCCTCCCTCCTTACCTCTCCCTCCTCTTTGCTCGCTTGTATCTTTGAAGAGGCCCACCTACCTGCTGAGCAGACTTATTATGTCTGTCCTTAAATTTGGCTCTTTGAATGTCAGGGGGTTTAGTACCCCGGAGAAACGTTCTCAAATTTTATACTCAATGCATAAACAGAAAGTTCAGGTCTTACTCTTACAAGAGACGCTTTTTAAAAAGAGGCATGTGCCTTCGGTCATCAGTGATCGCTATTTCACTCAATGGTATCACAGTCCGAGCTCAGATTCTCATTCTAATGGTGTCTCGATAGCTGTCCACAAATCTCTGTCTGGGTCAGTGGTGGATATAAGGACGGATGAAGAGGGGCGGTACATATTCTTGAAGATTCGTATTCACTCCACTTTATTTACAATAGCTAACTGGTATCTTCCCAACCAGAGACAATTGTTTGTATGTAAACAGTTTTTATCTCGTTTGTCTGATTTTGCATAAGGGGTATTGTTGGTAGGTGAAGGGTGCCGCTGGATCCGTGCTGCCGCAGGGACGTGTGTAGGGCCGGAACCGTGCTCCGGCCCCACACATGTCACAGTACATAAACACAGACACACACACACATACACATACATACTTACATGCTCCCGGCAGGTCTCCACAGCGCAGGAGGAGCAGGAAGGTGCACACATGGGACGATTCCCCACAGCGCCCTCTGCTGGGCGCTGGGTGAAATCGTCCTATGTGTGCGCCGTCCTGCTCCTCATGCGCTGTGGAGACCTGCCGGGAGCATGTAAGTATGTATGTGTGTATGTGTGTGTGCAGGTGACGGATCCATCAGGAACTCCATTGAAAGTCAATATCCGTTCACCATTGTGTCACACGAAACGGATCTGTCCCCATTGACTTTCATTGGGGGTCATTCCAGATCCGTCTTGGTGCAGATGCCTGGACCGGAGAGCAAGCAGCAGCATGCTGTGATTTGCTCTCCGGTCTGAAGACGGAACTAAATGCTTCTAGGAGCCTCCGTGGTCTTCAGTTCAGTTTTGTCCCCATTGACAATGAATGGGGACAAAACTGAAGCGTTTTTTTCCGGTATTGAGCCCCTATGACGGAACTCAATACTGGAATTATAAAACGCTAGTGTGAAAGTAGCCTAACTTTGTTCTGGATCGTTGTGTCAGAATCACTTACAGCAATACATCTTGGTTTCGCTTCAGAATGGGAAAAGGGACTTGGGTTCTTCTATAGATAAAAAGGAATGGGAAAAGGCCTTCATCTTGTCTCATAAAATGTCTATAGCAGGGCTGGCCAACCTGCGGCTCTCCAGCTGTTGTAAAACTGCAACTCCCACCATGCCCTGCTGTAGGCTGATAGCTGTAGGCAGACTGGGCATGCTGGGAGTTGTAGTTTTACAACAGCTGGAGAGCCGCAGGTTGGCCAGCCCTGGTCTATAGCATGCTCCGCTCAGGGGAAGAACTACAAAATACTGTCTCAATGGTACAGATATCCAGTGAGACTCCATAGGATTTTCCCAGCAGTACCTGATACTTGCTGGAGATGCAATAGGGATAGAGGTACCACGGTCCATATATGGTGGGGATGTGATCTTGTCAGATAATTCTGGGATCAGGTTTTCAAGATCTTTCATGCAATTTCTGGCAAAATAGTGGTAAATTCTTCCCAAGGTGGCACTCCTGTCTATCTTACCCTGGTCCATTGCTTCTCAGAAGAAAAGCATTTTGAGGTTTGGTCTTTCGGCGGCAAGGACTGTGATACCAAGGCACTGGAGGTCTACACATGCCCCTACGTCTCTGGAATGGTTCCAGGAGATGTTACACATTTATAGAATGGAGGAAATCTCAGCAGATATGAATGGGACTTCTCCACTTTGTGGCAGAGTTGGGCAGAATTCCAGTTATCCCCAGCCTTTCATGACTTGGTAAAATGAGGCTTCTCTTCCATTTCTCTCCATAAATCTCTTTTCCCCTAACCTCACCCAACCCTTTCCCAAATCCCTCCCCCCCCCCTAACTATGGTTTCTATTGTATGAAAATGGCAATCTTTTATAATATACTACTATACACGCTATAGTCCTCTATGGGGACTTCAGTTGTGGTAAAAGCTCTTGCTTCTGTTTTTTGGTACATGCATATGTTATCTCTCTTGATGCTACATTGAGATTCTGTATATGGTTCTATTTAAAAAAAAAAACAATAAATGTGTTTAAACACAAAAAAATTCTACTTGGGAGGACACTCTTAATATTGGGGAAAAAAAATTATGGATAAATCACAATGCGCCGGTTAAATCGACTTGCCTGCACTGGCGTTGCATCTGATTCGTCCACCGTGCACCATGTGACCCGAGTAAGCGCTCCCTGACGCCACTACAAGCAAAGCTGGATTTCAGTCTGGTATATTTCCATACAAACTTTTTGCCATTTCTTATAAATACTTTATTGATCACCTAAATAGGAGTCCACACCTGCGAAGAGTCCCTGTCATTACAGAGACAAACCCCAACCACTCCTTAGGCAGCTGTCCATACAGTATGTATTACAGGTAGTGCAGGAAGGTTGGGCGTAGCCTGCAGATTTGGGTCATGTCTGCCATCCTGCGTTGTTTTTCTACAGTTTTATACAATGTTTTTGTGCTTGAGCAATCTGATATTTTTCCCTGTTGCTTCTCCTCCTCCCCTCTCACAGCATAAGTCTCAGAGAAAGACTGCAGCAGTATCTCCCCCCACCCCATTCTCTGTTTTCAGTTACTTTGTTACGGAATATAACTTTAGTTTTTTTTACCGATTGTGTAGTTGCTTTAACTTTATTTTGTAAGCAAGTCTCACTTTCATAAGAAGCAAAAAATACAGATTATATGTGCTTTGTCCATTTATTGGACCCCACACCCTAGGATCCAGTAAGTAGAGCTGCTGCTCTTCCAGGATTTTACCATTGGCCTGTCCTCAAGATAGGCCATCAAGATCTGACTGGCGGTGGGCTGACACTTCGCATCCCCTCCGATCTTCAGTAGCTTTTTCAGTAACTACATAGATCCATCCATTCTGTAGTGGACGGAGCTGGTTGCTACGATGCTGCTGTGAACACTGCAGTAACCTGCTCTCTCCACCACACAAAATGAGCATAGTTCTGGCACCGGAGCTACTGTAGAACAGCTAATCGGCGGGAGTGTGGGGTGTCAAATCCCCCACCGATCTAGTATTGATGGTGCCGGGTGTCAGACCCCCCCCACTGATCAGGCATTGATGGTGTGGCGTGTTAGGCCCCCACCTATCTGGCATTGATGGTGTGGGGTGTCAGAACACCACCGATCAAACATTAATGGTGCAAGGTGTCAGATCCCCATGATTAGGCATTGATGGTGCGGAGTGTCAGACCCACCACTGATCTGGCATTGATGATGCAGGGTGTCAGATCCCCCACGATCTGGCATTGATGATACCGGGTGTTGGACCCTCACCAATCAGGCACCGACAGCCTATTCTGAGGACAGGCTATCAGTAGTACAAATCCTGGAATGCCTTTGTAAAGCTCAGTCTTGATTATGTATATTGACTGATACTATTGCAGTTCTGTCACAATATATGGTTCTATACACGTACACATATTCCGTTGATGCCACCTACAGGCTCAGCAGTGGGTAATGCACTTTCCCCACCACCCTACAGGCTTATTACCAGACTTGCTCTAATGTCTAAGTGGAGTTGGAGGATCAATTTAAATGGGGACTAAGAGAGCAGCGCCACCCCTGTCCATTGGCTGTGTACAGTATTGCAACTTGCTTTAATGGAGCGGAATTTCAACATCAAACCGAAAGAAAGCAATAACCCCATTATAAGATGCAGAGAACAATGTAGAAAATGTGTTGGTGACCGACCTGTTATAAATCTATAGCATCTGCATTGCGGTTTTATGTAACAGGGAGGGAGCAATGGAGCAATCTTCAATGACTGTGCATTCCCAGGGGAAGTGTGTGTTTGCTACTGAGTACTGACCGACTTGTCGCTATATGGTTGATGTAAATGTAATTGTAGTGAACGCTCTGGTATAACAGGCTGGCACTCCTATACAATAGAGAATGATGATGATAAAGTCATGTGGATTTCTGTGGATGCGGGAATAGCACTGACCTCCTAATGAATGACTCTCCGGTGACCACGTGACTCATCCACTACTACCAGACAAGCATATTGTACAATCGTCCTCATCATGAAACCAGGTCACAAGATATGTCAAGGAAATTAAGCACGCATGCCCTGCGGCCGCGGCTCTGCCTGTTATTTTAGGATTTCCCGTCAATAATCTATTAATACTGCAATTAGAAGACGGGAGAGATTTAAATAAGAAGAGATTTCCTGCCTCGCTGTATGGCGAGTGAGATCTAGTCTGAAGGAGTGTTGGGGCGGGTTTTAATTTTTTTGGGCTTCACATTTGTGTTGGAGCCTCCTTTGCAGATGAAATAGTGCTGCATGCTGTGCTGTTTTGTCCGGTAAAACGTCAGGTCATGTCAGGGGTGCACCTAACCTTTCTGCTGCTTGAGGCAAAAACTGAAATGGTGCCTCCCTCCCTCCCCAGTGCAAATTTGTTAACCAAACCCCTTCCCTTCAGCTCATGGCCCTATGGTTGCCTCTCTCTTGCCCCTACCTGGTGCTGCCTGAGGCGATCACCTTACCTGTCCTTTTTGCTGGTGCACCCCTGAGTCACGTAATGGAAACCTGACGGCCCACATTATACTCAAGGGAATCTGTTTAGTGCCCTTCGTATACTTTATACTGGGGATCCGGCACTTCCGTTATTTTGTTCATTATAGGTGCAGAACAATGGGAAATACTGATGTGAACAAAGCCTTAAAGGAATTGTTCTGCTCTCCGTATGTGTGACTGAAGCTTAAAGGGGTTGTCCGGGTTCAGAGCTGCTCCGATGCCCTCCCTTGCCCTGTGCTAAATCGAGCGAGAGCTTTTTTGTTCATAAACACACACTGCCGGGCGGAGGCTTCCGGTTGTGTTCGGTGACGTCACTGGCTCTGATGGGCCGGCTTTAGCGCTGCTCTAGCCGTTTTACTGGCTACGACAGTGCTAAAGCCCGCCCATCTGTGCTGGTGATGTCACCGGGCTCACTGCTGAGCCGAAGCCTCCGCCTGGCAGAGCCCGGTTCGTCACCAGAACCAGGCAAAATACCTTTGACTGCGCGACTTAGCGTAGGGCAAAGGAGAGCATTGGAGCATGACATGCGCCGATGCTCTAGTCAGGCGGGCTGCCTGGGTGAAATTATGGGTATGTCCGGGTTCAAAGTTTAAGTTGACAGGCAGCTAAACTCCCTCCTGGAAGGTGACTCTACAGGATACGTTCAATACAGTTTAACAATCTATATGATTATAAAGTCCTGCGATGCTAAGCTAACATTCTGAACTTACAGGTGATGCCATATTAGTCTGGATGTGAGGATGATTACACATGTGCTGCTGTTTTTCAGTAGATCTTGAACCGATGGCTTCTGTGAGCTGAGCTGATGTCACCAAGGTCATAGGCAATGACTAAAGTAGCTTGAGTAGGACAATTCTAATACTAAAGGCCATCTGTCAGCAGATTTGTACCTACGACACTGACTGACCTGTTACATGTGCTCTTGGCAGCTGAAGACATCTGTGTTGGTCCCTTGTTCATATGTGCCCACATTACTGAGAACAATGATGTTTCAATATATGCAAATGAGCCTCTAGGAGCAACGGGGGCGTTACCATTACACCGAGAGTCTCTGCAACTGCTGGGCCCTCTGCACTTTGATGGACAGGGCCAGGCATGATGACGTTTATGCTGCAGTTGCTCCTAGAGCCTCATTTTCATATATTAAAATATAAAAAAAAATCAGCAATGCAGGAACATGGGACCAACACAATTAGGCATGTTGACCTAAGAAAACAAAGTCAGAAAATGCCCATTGACTTCAGTAAGGGAGTGTAGCGGGCATTCTGTGTGACACGTACAGGGAGGTCGAAGGAGCTGAAGTGTCTCTATCACCCAAGGCTGACATGAGGGGTAGGCAGAGTATACAGCAGCCCAGGGCATTATTGCGAAAGGAGCACAATTCGTGGATTTGAAAAAAAAATAAAAATCTCTGTCTTTAATTGTCTATATAAGCCTTGGTCGGGGGCTATAAATATATCTTCATGCGCTGGTTTCAATCTTCTTACAGAAGTCTGCATGCAGCCATGCAGCCCTTTTTTATAGCAGATTTGTCTGAAGAAGTAAACATGGAGTTTCTTGATGTATTCAGTGCTGAGATAATCCATGTATGAGGTTACTGTCCCCGGAGGATGGACATGAGTCACTTCTATGCTCCAAGGCTGGAAAAGCTCCAGACAGATCTACAGGGTTTTCCCCTCCTGCAGCATGACAAATGATTGATCCTCGGGGACGTTCCCTGTGTACGAGGTCTCGTGATCCTAACACATATGGAGGCAGGAGGAGGTTTGTTAATGGGAGGCTCGGACCCCTTATAAACGTCAGTGGCTGAATTACTGCTAAACGTGAAGAACCTCCATATTACAGATGTGCACATCCGTAGCCCCCATTCAGACGGACAAAGTATGGTTCTTTACAGGACCTTCCCATTCTCTAATGCAGAATTTACGTGCATTGATCGAGCGCACAGTTGTGGGGAAGGAAACGTTCCTTCTGACAATTTTCTGCTCCTTAGTGGAGGGGATGCATTGCCTCATTCACATGTACGTGTTCTCCACGGACAGCACACGTCCCCATTCATTTTAATAGGTGTATTCAGACACCAGTGTTTTAGCACCGTCCGTGGGTCTTTTTTTTTTTTTCTTCCTTTTTTTGGATTGATGCTTTATTTTGTTCACGGATCTATCACGCCCATTATAGTCTATGAGTCCGTGAAAACCATCTGTGTTGCATCCATGTTTCACGTATCATTAGGAAGAGATGCTTTGAGAATTATTTTTCAGCTGTTCAGCGTCAGTGAAACACGGATTGCACACAGACAGCAAAAAACGGACACACGGACCCAACACGGATCGATCACGGACGCATCACTGACCACCTTCTCATGGAGCACAGAGGCTCAAATCTCTATCTTTCTCGCTGTCTTCTCTTTCTTCTGTAACTCTCTCTTCTCAGTCTCCTCATCTCTCCGTCTTCTTTATCTGTCTCCTCTGCTAGTGCCAGTGAAGTAATCCTGCCTATCTAGTCTCCAGCAGCGCAGTAGACACACAGTATTACAGTGTAACTTTTGTACAAAGGTTTAGGGGCACAAATTTACTAAGGGTTCACATCACATTTTTGTCTTACTTTAAGGCCCAGTTCACACTTCAGTTCTTTGTTCATTCATTTCCAGAAGTGAAGCTACACAGGCATAAGGTATAATGGGAAGATTTCCTCCTGTTCTGTGTTTTTTGACCTGCACCTGGTTTTGGCTCACAATCACTGATGGAAAGAACTGACCAAATAACTGAAGTGTGAACTAAGCCTTAAAGAGGACCTCTCTCCTCTCCTGACTTGCCTGTTTTAATAGCTTCATGCATCCCCATTTAATAACAAGTCTGGAGCCTCTATTCTTATGTCTGTATGTTGTGTCATTCCTTTATTATTTACTACTAGAAGTTATGAATGAATTGCTAGCAGTCTGCAGTAAGGGTACAGAGGGGAGGTGACCAGTTGGGTGTGTACCTGCACAGACTCACTCTATCCAATCAGTGCTGCCATTTTCAGTCTGTGTAGGGAGACACCCCCAACAGGTTACCTCCCCTCTGTACCCTTACTGCACACTGCTAGCAATTCATTCATAACTTCTAGTAGAAATAATAAAGGAATGGCACAACATAGAGACATAATGATAGATGTTCCAGAATTGTTATTACATGGGGAATGCATAAAGCTATTAATACAGACATGTCAGGAGAGGTGACGGGTCCTCTAGTGGTAAAGACATTGTATCTGCCACAGCCAGAAAAGACCAGAGCACCCCGAGGACCCATTGACTTTAATGGGACTCGGTGGAGGCGGGGGGGATGCGGCCTGTTTCCTGCATTAGTGAGGGATGTTGACCGGACAGATACCACTACAAGCTGTTTTTTTTTTTTTTTTATTGTCCGGTTGAATCCCGGCACTAATGACTAATGCTGGAAACAGGCTAGATCTCTGTCGAGTCCCATTATAGTCAGTGGGCTCCGGCGGGGTCAGGTATTAGCCAGGGACATACTGTAGTTATAGGGGGTGCAGAGGTTACAGTTGCTACCGGGCCCAGAAGCCTGAGGGAGTCCAAAGACCCTTGTGCCACATAAGAAAACACCAGTATTGTAGAAAGTGCATGGTGGTAAAGTCAAACCTCTGGCTGGAGGGAAGAGGTTAGGTCAAGAATTTGGCATGGGTGGGGTGCCATTGCAATTTTTGCCTCAGGAAGGCTATGTGCTTCCCTGGCCACAAAGCACTGAGGAATGGAGGGCCCAAGCTGAACTCGTGCACATGATACCAGGGCCTATGAGCCTTTAGCTATGCCCCTGGTATTAAAAAATGTATATGTTAAATGGATGCCATACAGTAGCACCTGCCACCATAGAGTTCAATTGTAAAAAAAAATGTGTGTGTGTGTATATATATATATATATATATATATATATATATATATACACACAGTACAGACCAAAAGTTTGGACACACCTTCTCATTCAAAGAGTTTTCTGTATTTTCATGACTATGAAAATTGTAGATTCACACTGAAGGCATCAAAACTATGAATTAACACATGTGGAATTATATACTTAACAAAAATGTGTGAAACAACTGAAAATATGTCTTATATTCTAGGTTCTTCAAAGTATCCACCTTTTGCTTTGATTACTGCTTTGCACACTCTTGGCATTCTCTTGATGAGGTTCAAGCGGTAGTCACCTGAAATGGTTTTCACTTCACAGGTGTGCCCTGTCAGGTTTAATAAGTGGGATTTCTTGCCTTATAAATGGGGTTGGGACCATGAGTTGTGTTGGGCAGAAGTCAGGTGGATACACAGCTGATAGTCCTACTGAATAGACTGTTAGAATTTGTATTATGGCAAGAAAAAAGCAGCTAAGTAAAGAAAAACGAGTGGCCATCATTACTTTAAGAAATGAAGGTCAGTCAGTCGGAAAAATTGGGAAAACTTTGAAAGTGTCCCCAAGTGCAGTCGCAAAAACCATCAAGCGCTACAAAGAAACTGGCTGACATGAGGACCGCCCCAGGAAAGGAAGACCAAGAGTCACCTCTGCTGCGGAGGATAAGTTCATCCGAGTCACCAGCCTCAGAAATCGCAGGTTAACAGCAGCTCAGATTAGAGACCAGGTCAATGCCACACAGAGTTCTAGCAGCAGACACATCTACAACAACTGTTAAGAGGAGACTGTGTGCAGCAGGCCTTCATGGTAAAATAGCTGCTAGGAAACCACTGCTAAGGACAGGCAACAAGCAGAAGAGACTTGTTTGGGATAAAGAACACAAGGAATGGACATTAGACCAGTGGAAATCTGAGATCTTTGGTTCCAACCACCGTGTTTTTGTGCGACGCAGAAAAGGACTCTACATGCCTGGTTCCCACCGTGAAGCATGGAGGAGGAGGTGTGATGGTGTGGGGGGGGCTTTGCTGGTGACACTGTTGGGGATTTATACTGAACCAGCATGGCTACCACAGCATCTTGCAGAGGCATGCTATTCCATCCGGTTTGCGTTTAGTTGGACCATCATTTATTTATCAACAGGACAATGACCCCAAACACACCTCCAGGCTGTGTAAGGGCTATTTGACCAAAAAGAAGAGTGATGGGGTGCTACGCCAGATGACCTGGCCTCCACAGTCACCAGACCTGAACCCAATCGAGATGGTTTGGGGTGAGCTGGACCGCAGAGAGAAGGCAAAAGGGCCAACAAGTGCTAAGCATCTCTGGGAACTCCTTCAAGACTGTTGGAATACCATTTCAGGTGACTACCTCTTGAAGCTCGTTAAGAGAATGCCGAGAGTGTGCAAAGCAGTAGTCAAAGCAAAAGGTGGCTACTTTGAAGAACCTAGAATATAAGACATATTTTCAGTTGTTTCACACTTTTTTGTTAAGTATATAATTCCACATGTGTTAATTCATAGTTTTGATGCCTTCAGTGTGAATCTACAATGAAAATACAGAAAACTCTTTGAATGAGAAGATGTGTCCAAACTTTTGGTCTGTACTGTATGTATATGTGTGTGTGTGTATATGTGTGTGTATATATATATATATATATATATATATATATATATATATATACACATTATTTACAGCATGGAAAAGTATAGTGTATTGTGCTTTTGTATACTCGACCCCCCCCCCCCAATGTTTACACGTATGTTACGTGTAGGGTAAAAACAAGATGTGAATCAAGCCTAAAAAAATAGTTTTTTAAAAATCTTAGTCAAAACTTACTTTTATTTAGTATTAAATATTCTGACCGCCTCTACAGCTCCTTCCGGCATGATCATCCGATATTTTTTTTTCCAGGCTCCTGTATAACTTGAACAATATAAAATAGTCCGCAAAATAACAATAATAAACAGTAATAATTGCTATTAATAATTCATCACACGCACACACTGATATGCTTTCTGAAATATTTCTGATAACCGCAGTAACTTTGCCTCCCTGACTTCGCGTTTGTGCAAAACAAAGTTTTTATTGTTGTTTGTTTTAATAAGTGATCGGAACGATTTTACAGTCCATTAGCTGCTTAGCAACACAAGTATGGCGGCCTGCCATGGAAGATTATGAGGCAGCAATAATCTGATGCTGAATGTTGTGTTGACGATATTACTTCTGTGTGATAAATTCTTAGGAAATAAACAAGATGTTACATAAAGCATCTTTCATGGTAGGCGGCGAGTCTGTGTAAAGTGGGTGGGGCAGTCCTTGGGTTTATATGGTGGATAGTAGAGCATGGTTTCCTCATGCAATGGTATTTATTACCAGCAGTAAGAACTTGAAAATCCTACCCAAGTACCTCTGGTGGAGCTTAGCCAAGTAGATATGTGGAATTTCCCTAGGGTTTTTAGGTTAAAAGGCAACCATTGTAAATAGAGCAATAAAGTGGTTTATAGTTACATCCCTGGTGGTCTAGGGCAGTGATTTTCAACCAGTGTGCCTCCAGCTGTTGCAAAACTACAACTCCCACCATGCCCTTCTGTAGGCTGATAGCTGTAGGCTGCCTGGGCATGATGGGAGTTGTAGTTTTGCAACAGCTGGAGGCACACTGGTTGAAAATCACTGGTCTAGGGTAGTGAAAGGTTAATGATCCACAGTTCAAGGTTAAACATCCACAGTTTCCAAGGGCAGTGAAGGGATCAATAGTAACATCCCTGGGAGGGTCAGCACAGTGAAGGGGTTAATGATAACATTCCTGGTGGTCTAGGAGAGTAAAAGGTTAATAATAACATCCCTGGTGGTCTAAGGTATTGAAAAGTTAATGATAACATCCCTGGCGGTCTAGGGTAGTGAAGGGTTAATGATAATATCCACAGTTTCCAAGGGCAGTGAAGGGATCAATAGTAACATCCCTGGGAGGGTCAGCACAGTGAAGGGGTTAATGATGACATCCCTGGTGGTCTAGGATAGTGAAAGGTTAATGATAACATCCACAGTTTCCAAGGGCAGTGAAGGGATCAATAGTAACATCCCTGGGAGGGTCAGCACAGTGAAGGGGTTAATGATAACATCCCTGGTGGTCTAGGATAGTGAAAGGTTAATGATAACATCCACAGTTTCCAAGGGCAGTGAAGGTATCAATAGTAACATCCCTGGGAGGGTCAGCACAGTGAAGGGGTTAATGATAACATTCCTGGTGGTCTAGGATAGTAAAAGGTTAATAATAACATCCCTGGTGGTCTAAGGTATTGAAAAGTTAATGATAACATCCCTGGCGGTCTAGGGTAGTGAAGGGTTAATGATAATATCCACAGTTTCCAAGGGCAGTGAAGGGATCAATAATAACATCCCTGGGAGGGTCAGCACAGTGAAGGGATTAATTATAACATCCCTGGTGGTCTAGGGTAGTGAAAGGTTAATGATAACATCCCTGGTGCTCTAGGGTAGTGAAAGGTTAATGATAACATCCCTGGTGGTCTAGGGTAGTAAAAGGTTATCCACAGTTTCCAATGGCAATGAAGGGATCAATAGTAACATCCCTGGGAGGGTTAGTACAGTGAAGGGGTTAATGATAACATCCCTGGTGGTCTAGGGTAGTGAAAGGTTAATGATAATATCCATCCAACATAGGCTGGGGAAGTGGAGATGTTAGTTAATGTATAGAAAGTAACCTTTCTTTTTTTTTTTAAATATATGTATCCCAAATGTCCAGGTGAGGTCAAAAAACAAAGTTCAAAATGTAGAAATATGCAATAATAGTGCCTTAACCGTGGATGATTTGGTCCTTCTGATGTTCTAGGGCAGTGGAGATGTTCATTATATCATTCCTAGTGGTCTGGGCCAGTGGAGGTGTTAATTGTAATGTCACTGGACATAAAGGGTAATGGAAATGTTAATTGTAATTTCCCTGGTTGTCTAGGACAATGGAAATATTAATGATAGAATTCCTGGTGGTCTAGAGCAGCGAAGGGGTTACTTGTTAAGACTGGTGAACTCTATCCACATGCTCCCACAGCTGTAGACAGGTACTCATATATTGTGTCATCAGCTCATAGGCTAATCACTAAGCAGCTTTGTCACTGACTAGGAGACGAGGAGGGTAAGGGGAGAGACCCGAGAAGCCCTCAGGGCCAAGCTGAAGAGGATCTGTGACCACACTTGACCACTCATTTACAGTATACAGGGAGAGATTAAGATTGGTGGAAGCCCTGGGACAAAATATTTGTTGAATGCCCCCATCCTACCCCTCTGCTCCAGATCCCACATGACGCCCACATATAGGACCCGCTCTGCTAAAGTCCATGAGACCCTCAAAATAGCCATTACTGTACTTATAGTCCCTGAGGTGTGGTTTACATCAGCAGCTCCACCAGTGGATCCTTCTAGACTTCAGGACATCAGGTTCCTGATAGGACACTGGCTAAAATTTTGATTTTAGGAGGACTGAGAAGAGCTAGGGGGACTAGTTCACCTGTTCTGGTTTTAACAACCAGATCAGAAGAACCAACCATAAGAGGGTGGTTAGTGGAGGTCAGAGGGCCCTGCTATCATCCAGCCCTGTATATAAATACAGTAGATCCTCCACTCCTCTGTTTTCTTGGCACATTTCTCTGTTGTTTTATTATGAATCCCAGAGTCACTCTTATACAGCTCTGACGCCATCACCCGGGCACATTTTCCACCTCTATGAAAACTTTTATGACACTCTTTCAAAACAGAAGTGTAAATCAGCGCAGTGGCGCCGGCTGTACAGGAGCTACCCGTAAAAAATGACCCAGTTTGGTCAATAAATCTTAAATCAATATTTTATATAATTTCTAAGATTTCTAATACACTTTGTTTCAATTCCTCTTAATTTTTAATACATGTCTGCTGTGAGTGAGGACACTCTCGTCTATAGTCAGAGGCAGTAGTCCGGTCCATAGCCAGTCCTGCTGAGAAGTGGATACAATTGTATCCAGTCTAGACACATCTTATTGCTAGTTTGTTACAATGTATCCGTCTGGAGTCCAGGCTGTTTAGCTCACAGAGCATTGTCTAGACTGGATACAACTGTGCTAGTTTGATACAATGTATCAGTCTGGAGTCCGGGCTGTTTAGCTCACAGAGCATTGTCTAGACTGGATACAACTGTGCTAGTTTGATACAATGTATCAGTCTGGAGTCCGGGCTGTTTAGCTCACAGAGCATTGTCTAGACCAGATACAACAGTGCTAGTTTGTTACAATGTATCAGTCTGGAGTCCGGGCTGTTTAGCTCACAGAGCATTGTCTAGACCAGATACAACAGTGCTAGTTTGTTACAATGTATCAGTCTGGAGTCCGGGCTGTTTAGCTCACAGAGCATTGTCTAGACTGGATACAATTTTGCTGGTTTGTTACAATGTATCAGTCTGGAGCCCGGGCTGTTTAGCTCACAGAGCATTGTCTAGACCGGATACAACTGTGCTAGTTTGTTACAATGTATCAGTCTGGAGCCCGGGCTGTTTAGCTCACAGAGCATTGTCTAGACCGGATACAACTGTGCTAGTTTGTTACAATGTATCAGTCTGGAGTGCGGGCTGTTTAGCTCACAGAGCATTGTCTAGACCAGATACAACTGTGCTAGTTTGTTACAATGTATCAGTCTGGAGTCCAGGCTGTTTAGCTCACAGAGCATTGTCTAGACTGAATACAATGGTGCTGCTTTGTTACAATGTATCAGTCTGGAGTCTAGGCTGTTTAGCTCACAGAGCATTGTCTAGACCAGATACAACTGTGCTAGTTTGTTACAATGTATCAGTCTGGAGTCCGGGCTGTTTATCTCACAGAGTATTGTCTAGACTGGATACAATTGTATCTACTTCAGGACTGGCTCTGAAGAGGGTTCTCATTCACTGGCAGCAAACAGATATACTTTGTGTTTCAGTTCCTCGTCATTTTCAAGATATTAGAAAGTTGTATAACTTCAATTTATTCAGATTTCTTCATGTAAAACCTGGAAGCCCCATTTAGTAGAAGCTATTACACTATTGTGTGGCTGTGATTCATACCTGGAGTGTTAATAAGCGGCCTCATTCTTCTATTTCTTAGGAGGAATCTCGCATCCTCAGAGTAAAGATTGTATCTGGCATCGACTTGGCAAAGAAAGACATCTTTGGAGCAAGGTAATGGTTGACTGATGTTAATTATGTGTGTGTTGTACTTTTGTCTACCTGATTGGTAGTAAATGCGTTCATGGGGGTGTAGAGAATGTGATGGTTGTAGTACCCCTTAATATACGGTAACTAAAAGTCTCCATAAGAGGGGTCTAGTCTTAAAGGGGCGATCCAGGATTTTCATATTTATGACTAGTCCTCAGGATAGGTCATCAATATCGGATTGGCACGGATCTGAGTCCTAGCACCCCTGCTGATTAGCTGTTTGAAGAGTCTGTGGCACTCCGTGAGTGCTTAAGCCAGTGACATCACCGTACATTGGTCACATGGCCTAGGCGCAGCTCAGTCCCATTTAAGTGAGTGGAGCTGAGCTGCAATACCAAGCACAACCACTATACGTAGTATGGCGCTGTGCTTGGTAAGCCGCGAGGAGGCCGCAGTGCTCACCGGTGGATAGGCCGTCAATATCCAAATCTCGGATAACCCCTTTAAAGAGTTCTCCACTGTGGACAATCCCTACTTGTTTGGATCTTTTGTCAGTAAGGTTATAACGTTTAACCCCACTGGCGATCAGTTGTAATCGGTGAAGGAACATGGTAGTAGATCTTCAATGTTCCTGCAGCGCCACCACAAGTAAAATGCAGGACAGGACCCCCAGGTAACCGTTACAGGGGTGCACATATGGAATATGGGCTGTATAGAAACGTGGATTATTCTGACCCTTCAGATCCCCCATTTTGTTAGGCCTCTTTCACATATCCATGTCCCATGATGGCATCCATGACAAGATGGTCCATGGTTCATCTCTGAAGAAGTTTATGAAGGATTTGTGTTGTCCATTTTTTGCCCTCCATGTGTCATCCGTATTCCGTGGACACTGCTAGGCTGAAAATTACATAATTTGCAGAGCATCTCCTACCAATGGTCCTCAAAAACCACTGACCATGGATTGTCCGTGAAATTCAAGGACCCTTAGACTTCAATAGACGTGTTTGACCAACTTGAGCCAGTCTTATTTCCACCGCCGAACATTTGAGAGTATATGGTCTCCAAATGGTACCTCAGTAGAAGTCTACCTATGGCCTACCGTTTTGTGCCTACAGCTCCTATGCAGACCTATGTGTCCCTATGGTTACAGGGGGAAAATATTATGTAATTTTCTTTCAAATGCCTCCTCTTCTACAATATACATCTGAAGTGAAGTAAAACATGATGGCGGGATCAGACTACACAGGGTTTGTTTGTAGTCTGTCACCATGGCGATACACAGATCTGCATTGGAGCTGTAGAAACAAATGTTTTTTTTTCTTAAATCCAAATTACTTGTAAATCTGTTTCAGCAATACAAATAGAGGTTGCAAAAGTATTCATATCTATCAGTATTCAGGGGTGCACCTAGCCTTTCTGCTGCCTGAGGCAAAAACTGAAACGGCGCCCCCCTCCTCCATGCAAATTTCTTAATCTAACCCCTTTGCCACAATGAAAGCACTCATTGCCCATGGCCCTTCTGCTGCCCCTCTTGCCCCCTACCCGGTGCTGCCTGAGGCGATCGCCTCATTGGTGGTGCGCCCATCAGTATAATAAAATGAGCGCCAGAGCATGTTGAGCCAACCTCATGCATTCCTGGATTGATCTGGAATCCTTCTTTCTACCTGCTGCTGTTCTTCAGGCGTAGAGCTGATCATCTTGACTGATATTTGTTCCCTTTTCAGTTTATCAGGCAGGAAATTTCACTTCACGCATAAAATCCGTAATTGCACAGCGATGCCGGAGGAGCCTTGCTTGTGATGTGGCTATAATAAAGCCGTCCACTTTACTGTACCCCCCGTGTCTTATTATCTTCAGAATAGCCGGCCGGTGCCACCTTCCTGCAGGCTGACGGCGCTCAACACTGTATAGAATACAAATTACCTATAAGAGAATTCTACCTTTTCTGTTACTTCTTGCTCTGGGAGAATTTCCATCTGATGTGGAATATGACTGTCCTGTCCCTGGGCCAGTAATGTCTCCTGTGTGCTAATGATGGGGGTTATAGCCTCTGCTGCGGAGCGTGCGACTTACTTCTGTGTACAGTAAAGTAATCCTCATGAATAGTTAATAAATCCGGCGTAACAAACGCTCTGTATTAATCACAAGCTCAATAGATAAGGAAAGTAAATGCATTCATGTATTCCACTGCCCACTTTGTGGTTCATAGATGGATTATGAAGCGATGGGTTGAACCATGGCTTACTGATAGCAGCATTATTCATGATGACTGTTATGCTATGCTATGTATCAGTTTCTGATACTTGTATCATGATGATATTGCATTACTTAATAGAGTTTCCAGGATTAGAAAAAAAATATATATGGTTGCCTCACCGCTGATATTGCAGCTCACCTCTATTGAAGTAAATGGGGCTGAGCTTCAATACCACACCCAACCTATCAACTGGGGTGGCGCTGTTTCTGGTAGAGAGCAGCCATTTTTTTTTCTCTCATTCTGGAATCCCCTTGTATATTAGTATTACTACCAGTCATCTTCTGATACTGCTATCCATATTGATATAATAGCAGTATTATTTACTTTACCCGTTTATATAGTGCTGACATATTCCACAGCGCTTTACAGACATTATTATGACACATTATCCCCTTTATGCAAAGACACATGTGTCATTTGCATTAACGGACTGTATGTAGAAGGCTCACGAACTGAGCATGCCTCATACGTGTCAGGTGCTGGCTATATAAAATAATAATTAATAATATGACTTTTAATTAATACAGTAAACCTTACATATTGATTTTAATGGGTTTCCGCTGGCCGTGACTGGTAGTCGACACTAGTTATGGGTGGAGTTGGTAGACACATACCGACTCTGACTCGAGCGTTAAAAAAAAAATCTGATATTGTGTAACTGACATTACTTTTCATATACCTTTTAGAATTTTTAGAAATGTTAATCATAAATATGTTTTATGTTCTATCAATCTAAGGCCTTTATGCATCAAAAACAGTGATAATCAATCTAATGGTGATAGATAATCAGTTCTCCCCTCTCCTGTGTTCTCTCCTGTCCTTATACTATATACAGTAATAAGCAGGGTGTTCTAGTGGTGATAGATAATCGGTTCTCACCTCTGCTGTCCTTATACTATATACAGTAATAAGCAGGGTGTTCTAGTGGTGATAGACAATCAGTTCTCACCTCTCCTGTGTTCTCCCCATCCTTGTTCTATAATCAGTGATAAGCAGGGTGTTCTAGTGGTGATAGACAATCAGTTCTCACCTCTCCGTGTTCTCCCCATCCTTATACTATAATTAGTGATATGCAGGGTGTTCTAGTGATGGTAGATAATCAGTTCTCATCTCTCCTGTGTTCTCCCCATCCTTATACTATAATCAGTGATATGCAGGGTGTTCTAGTGATGATAGATAATCAGTTCTCACCTCTCCTGTGTTCTCTCTCCTGTCCTTATACTATATACAGTGATAAGCAGGGTGTTCTAGTGATGATAGATAATCAGTTCTCACCTCTCCTGTGTTCTCTCCTGTCCTTATACTATAACAGTGATAAGCAGGGTGTTCTAGTGATGATAGATAATCAGTTCTCACCTCTCCTGTGTTCTCTCCTGTCCTTATACTATAATCAGTGATAAGCAGGGTGTTCTAGTGATGATAGATAATCAGTTCTCACCTCTCCTGTGTTCTCTCCTGTCCTTATACTATAGTAATAAGCAGGGTGTTCTAGTATGATAATCAGTTCTCACCTCTCCTGTGTTCTCCTGTCATGTTCTAGTGGTGATAGATAATCAGTTCTCACCTCTCCTGTGTTCTCTCCTGTCCTTATACTATATACAGTGATAAGCAGGGTGTTCTAGTGGTGATAGATAATCAGTTCTCACCTCTCCTGTGTTCTCTCCTGTCCTTATACTATAACAGTGATAAGCAGGGTGTTCTAGTGTGATAGATAATCAGTTCTCACCTCTCCTGTGTTCTCTCCTGTCCTTATACTATATACAGTGATAAGCAGGGTGTTCTAGTGGTGATAATCAGTTCTCACCTCTCCTGTGTTCTCTCCTGTCTTATCAGTGATAAGCAGGTTCTAGTGATAGATAATCAGTTCTCACTCTCCTGTGTTCTCTCCTGTCCTT